>JAYMTC010000754.1:0-10769 GCA_036897605.1 Melianthus villosus
TTTTTTATTAAAAGAAATTTTTGTAAATTATTTTTTATAATATTTCTGATATTTTTCTATATATTATCACAATTTTTTTTAGATTTATTAGTTATTTTAGTGTACCTTTATAATAATTTAGATAATAAAACGTCCGTTTAAAAAAATTGCTTCCAAACGCATATTCAGATTCTTAACTTCGTTTATTATAAATTTGTTTGTTTTACATGCATCAAAGCGTTATTATCTTATTTGTATCAAACGTCCATTCTCGTCAAATACCCATTTTGATCAAATGTCCGTTTTTAGCATATGTTTATAAACACACCTATATATAATTTGAGGCATTATCATGAAAATCTCTGGTATCATGAAAATGTGATATTCTGAAAGATTAATTTAAGTACATATGAAAAGAACAAAATTTCTGAAAAAGATAAATGTGTTTAAAAGCGTGTGAAAATATTACTTCTTTTTATACTTTCTAATTGCTGTATAAATGACATATATTTTTTCAAGTAAAAAGTTAATTTTGAGGTGTTGAAAAATTTCTGAAATTACTTATTACTGATAAATTATTAAAAAGAGAGGGTAAATTCTTCTTGAAATTGATAAATACTTGGCTGTAGATAAAAAATTTAATAAAATATTATGAAAATAAAACATATATTGAAAAAATAAACAGCAAAGAAATACGAATTTAACCATAATGATTAGAAATTGATGAAATAATCTAAACTTTACTCATATATTATTTTTTATTTATTTTTCAAACAAAATAATAATTAACAAACTTTAGAACTCCTCAATCGATAATTCTATGTTAAATAACAAAATGACAAACACATATAGTAAATTTTTATTTTGAAGGTTCAAAGAGAAAAAAAAATGATCATCAAACAAATCACTATGGATAATTTTCTGTTTGTTCTTCTAAAAAAAAAAAAAAAGAAAAGGATGTGGAATTTAATTACACTTAACAATCTTCTTTAATTTTTTAATCTTCTTTAATTTTTTAGAAAGAAAATGGAATAATATCCATTATATATTTAAGGAAATTAATATATAAAAAACAAAAGGTATACAATTTTAGAAAATTTCCTACGAAGTTATGTAAGAAAAAAAAAAAAAAAAAAACTCGTTCTGGATTATGATTTTTTTAAATGAATAAAATTATATTTTTCTATTTTTTTTTTATTCTTATAGATAATACATGGCCAAGAATACACCATTGTAATCGGATAGATCCAAATATTCTAGAATGTTCATTCGATTACATTTGCGTGGACAAATATATTTATTGTTTATGTGATAAATATATATTTATATAAATTTATATATATTGTAGGGCAGCAAAAGAAAATAAAGCGGTGAAAAACCAGCGAGAATCGGTGTCACTAGCACTGCCACAACTCTCGGGCTTGTAAATATCGCAATTTCTCCTATAAGCTCTCCCAACCCTTTCATTTCAGACGCCATTAACGCCTTCTGTAAAGCCATACGGAGAAGATTTGCATTTGCATTTGCATTTGCAGAAAAGGGTAAACAGAGAGAAGAAATAAGTCCTCAGGTCGATCTTGACATCTTCTTCGGTGTCTCATTGCCCCCCAAATGTATTTAAAGATGATTGTTGGGATCGACCAGTACATTGTCGGGCTTCTCTTTGCGTCTGTGTTTGCCCTTCTTCTTCTCTTCTTTTTGCGCCGGAATAACGAGATTTTAATTACCAAGAGAAAGCCTAATATTTCTTCTCAGACTGAACAAAGCATCGCAACTTCTCCCATCGACGAATGCCGCCGGGATGACGGCGATTCCGACACCGGCATCGACGTCATCATCGTCGGCGCGGGCGTTGCCGGTGCTGCTCTCGCTCACACCCTCGGCAAGGTATTTGTTGTTAATTTGAAAGCTTTATTGCGATTGATAATGTGGTTATTTTGTTCTAAAAGTTGTTTGATAGGGTATCACGTCAATCTTATTTTTCTGCAAAAAATATATTTTTTGGCATATCGTATTTTTTTTGTTTTGAATTTGCATGTATATGTTTTTCTTTCTTTCTTTGATTTATGGGATTTGTGTTGTTTGATATGATATGGAGAGTTCAACCTAGAATTGTTTGTAATTTTTGGTCTTTTGGGATATTTTGGTGTTACTGCAGTTTTTGGCTTGGGGAGATCAGTTGTCACTGTTGTTAAGTTAGTCAGAACAAGCAAACCTGAAAGGGTTTTAGTGATTAATTGCGAGTTCACTGATATGGGTGTTGGAGATGTTTACGAACTGCTTAATAGATTGTTAAAGTGTAGCATTTTATTCGGGATTAAAATAGATCAGCAACTGTTTTGTTCCTCTATTTGCACCATAAATTTGCAGTGAACTATAGCTCTGGAAAGAAAATTCGGGATACCATTTTAGAAAAGATCAATGGCAGTAATATTATTAGTGAAGATGGAGAAAAGTCTCCATACAGCTTCTCCGAGAGAGCTTTTTTGTGAAAGTAATATTTGTACTATTGTTTTGTTATATAATGTTTAGATGTTTAGACAAAATTTAGCATTCCAATTAATTAGTCTTTGTGCCTGAGTTTTCTTTTAAGTCTCATTAAAACTATTTTGAATTTAGAAGCCAAATAGCGTGTGTTGGTGGATTGAAGGAGATTTGTTATAGGATCTGGATTGGTGCTGAATTAAGCATTGCTTATTTATCAAATTAATCATTTTGCACATTTTCTCAAGCTCTTGCTTACAGAATATTAGACAAATACTCCGAAGGCATAGATTCTTCTCCCCTTCCTTTTTTTTATTTCTGCCCGGATTTGGTATCCTAATCCCTACTGCAATTGTTTTGCAGGATGGACGACGTGTTCAAGTGATTGAAAGGGACTTGATGGAGCCTGATAGGATTGTCGGCGAATTGCTACAGCCAGGGGGATACCTAAAATTGATCGAATTGGGCCTTGCTGGTATGCAGAATTTTTGCATGTATCTTTAGTAGCCTTGTTTGAGATGCAAAATATTGTTTTGAACAAACTTGACAGCAGTCATTAGAGTTTTTATTTATTTTTTTGGTAACAGAGTTTTCTGTTTCATCTAGGATTATTTTGGGTTGGGAATTTCACCATTTCAGATTTTTTCCTGCAGATTGTGTGGAGAAAATTGATGCCCAGCGAGTGCTTGGGTATGCTCTCCTGAAGGGTGGAAAGAGTACTAGATTGTCTTACCCCTTAGAAAAGTTTCATGCGGATGTGTCCGGAAGAAGCTTCCATAATGGGCGTTTCATACAGAGGATGAGAGAAAAAGCAGCTACTCTTCCCAAGTATTTTAATTCTTCCTCACTTTATTTGCCAGTAGAACTTAATGATAGCGTCTGGATCCTTGATTTAGACGCCAGTTTAAACATTCTGATGTAATTAACATTTGGTGAGCTTCTTGTCGTTTTTTTTGTACTTCCAGTGTGCGACTGCAACAAGGAACAGTAACAACTCTCATTGAAAAAAATGGAACTATTAAGGGAGTCCAATACAAAACTAAAAATGGTGAAGAAGTCAAAGTTTATGCTCCGCTTACGATTGTATGTGATGGTTGCTTCTCAAATCTGCGCCGCTCGCTTTGCAACCCCAAGGTGAAAGTGTCGGGGAAATGTTTTAATTTGTCACAATATTTTATATGTTAACATAATGTGCCAAATTAGCATTCTTTGAAAAGAAGTTTTGACCATTCACACAATCTGTTCTTAGAGTTGCATTTCTGCTTATATCGTGCATTTAATTTTTTATTTGGTAAATTCATTTCTAGGGTCATTAACTAAGTTTTTGTTTTACTTTTTGACAGGTTGATGTGCCCTCTTGTTTTGTCGGTTTGATCCTCGAGAATTGTCAACTTCCATTTGAAAACCATGGGCATGTCATTTTAGCAGACCCGTCACCCATTTTGTTTTATCCAATCAGTAGTACAGAGGTTCGCTGTTTGGTTGATGTACCGGGTCAAAAAGTACCTTCCATTGCTAATGGTGAAATGGCCAACTATTTGAAGACTACTGTGGCTCCTCAGGTATGTCTCGCTTTTAATATTATTTATGAATTATGAAATTGTTCACTTTCACACGAGACATGACTCAGATGTGTTCAATTGCTTTCTTGGATTGAGAAGGAAGATTGATTGTAGTTTCTTGGCACTATAATCATCTTCTCTCTTTCAGGTTCCAATTGAGCTTCATGATGCTTTCATTTCTGCAATTGATAAGGGAAACATAAGAACTATGCCAAACAGAAGTATGCCAGCTGATCCACGTCCAACTCCTGGAGCTATTTTAATGGGTGATGCTTTTAACATGCGACATCCTTTGATTGGCGGAGATATCACTGTGGCACTATCTGATATTGTGGTACTGCGGGATCTTCTTAAGCCACTGCGAGACTTGAATGATTCATCTTCATTGTGCAGATATCTCGAGTCCTTTTACACCTTGCGCAAGGTAAGCTTGAAAAATATGTCTACTCTTACCATTGTGGTTGTTGAAAAAATGATTGTTCGCAAGGACCATTGGACTTAATTATATCACCCTTAACTTTGTTTTTCTCCTGTTAATGTGAATGTCAAACTAAGACGGTAGCTGCATATATGTTGCAAATGAATTTTGACGGGAAGCAGACGTATCAGTTTTCCATTTAATGATATCAAATTAGTCTGAGAATATTGTTTCTAGCATGTTATGAAAAAGAGGAACACTTGTCTGTGAAACTCCAATAAATATTTTCACATAGGAATTTAAACTAAACATTGAAAATATTTTCTGTTTGGGGTGCAAATTCTAGTGAACCATTATCGAAGCCTTTTATAATATGCATCTCTCAACTAATTTTACGCATGTTGTGTATTTTCAGCCGGTGGCATCTACCATTAATACTCTAGCAGGTGCTTTGTACAAAGTGTTTTCCTCTTCCCCTGACCAAGCAAGGAAGGAAATGCGCGAAGCATGTTTTGACTATCTAAGTCTTGGGGGTATCTTTTCGACTGGACCAGTGGCTTTGCTCTCTGGTTTAAACCCTCATCCGTTGAGTCTAGTTCTTCATTTTTTCGCTGTGGCAATATATGGCGTTGGTCGTCTCTTGCTGCCATTTCCTTCCATTTCACGGATGTGGATTGGAGCTAGATTAATCTCGGTATGTATTTAGACCTTTTAGTTAACAGTTGAGTATTGCTGGTGATAAGCTTTTCACATATCCTTTTCTCCAGAGTGCATCAGGCATAATATTTCCTATCATCAAGGCAGAGGGAGTAAGGAAAATGTTCTTCCCGGCAACTGTTCCAGCATATTACAGCGCCCCTCGTATGTACTGGGATGCCAAGAAGGGTTTAGCGAGAAAAGTATGAGGTAACTGTAGCTTAGTTGCTGGCGCAATAAAACCAGCTTTGCACGTTCTTGTCTATATTAATAAGGGTCATATATCACGATTACCGTTTTCCTTGAGAGAAGACACTGTACATTCAAGTTGTTTAGAAGGGGTATTATATCATAAACTAAGATCTTGTTTATGTATAATCTCGTGATCTATTCAATGCAGAACCCTATTAAACTAGTAATATATCTATGCTTATGAGCACTTTTTGAAATCAAGTTCACTGCCGAAGAATAAAAAAGGAATCTAAATTGGTTACTTCATTGCTTAAAGAATTATCTGCCTCTAGTTCCAACCAGGTCTCTTTGGAGGAAAAGCATTGTGTGGATCATATGCTATTTCGGTATCCTGATACTCAATTCCAGTTGATGATCATATACATGACACTTGCATGTTTACAAGCCTCACTTATTATAAAGAATAATACATCCATGTTCGTGTGTGCAAGTCTCTATTGGCTTGCAGTTGGGATTGTTTATGAACAATTGTTACTTAGAGTTCGAATTTTACCTGTTGCTACAGCATCCTTCTCCGAATCCATCTTTATCAGTCTATCCCTGTAGTCCAGTTTAATCGAATACCGCCTAGCGTTGATAACTTGTTAATCCCTGATATCTGTTGACGAGAAGCAAGCTTGGACCATTATGAAGTATTAAATACAGAGAAGACCAGGATCCATTCATTTTTGTATATTCAAATGAATTTGGATCATATAATCTCAGGATGACTGAATCCAGTGCAGTTAGGCTGTATCATTACCTCACCTTGTCATTAAATACCTTATATTAGCTGCTTCCCATTGACCTGCAGCTGCATATGTATTTGATAATAGCACATAAACTGATGGATTAAGAAAACTGACAACTGTTCTTCCTAGAATTATGTCTACCAAAATGGGTTAACTCAGTTGTATTATTTTATTTTATAAAATAAGGTAAGATATAGTTCAATTTAAGACATACGATTAGACAAATATAAAATTAGGCAAAAAAGAAGAGAACTTGTACAACTTCTTCCATTTTAAATGCATTCTCAAATCATCTAAAAACTAACCCAAATAATTTTTTTCACCTTCCAAAAAAACAAATAATCTATTCACCCATTCAATGCATTCCTAAATTATATCTTCACCTTCCATTAGATAGATTTAGCTATAATCTCACAAATATCATTTTATAGGACGAAAGGTTAGTAATAAACTTACAAGTTTTGAAGTTTTATATTCATATTTTTCTTTCACCATTAACTAGATGTAAATACAGTCTGGATGATAAGCTACTTAAGTCTACTGAAGAAATTGTTGAAGACCCATATAAATGGTACAAGTTTTGGCCCATATGTTTTCCGGGTCAGGACCCATTCCAGTGAATAGCTGGCCCATCTTGTATAGAATTGGGCTACCTCCATGATCACAGGGTGATCAGTAGCAGAAACAGGCTGAAACCAATGAGTAAATACTGTGTCAAGTTGTCCAGGGGCACCTCAGACACCCATGCTGATGGTTCCTCCTCTTGTCTTCCTTAGTATTTTAAACATGGAATATTCATTGTCAAGTAAGATTCCTTTTCAGAATCTTGCATCGACAATCTAGTTCTATTTTTGTTTGTCTTTCTGGAACACATCTTTTTATATTTGTGAATGAAAAAAATGTCCATACTACAAACAATAAGATGTACCTAAGTAATTGCTAGAATGATAACGAGTTTGAGTTTGAATGATTAAATAAATTTTTTTTTATTCGAGTCTTTCATTATGCCGAAATTGACAACTTATGGCATCATAAAATTGACAATTTCTTGTGGTCCTATATGGTCGCAATCCGCATGGTCATGACTCGTAAGGTGAGCTGGTGATTGCGATTGTAGTAAATAAGTAGGCTTGATGTTGGTAATAAGTGACAGAGGTCCATTGATAGCTCAGTGAGGAATACTACATACATAACTGTTAGCTACTATGGACAAATTCATAGTTGTACGAAGCGTACGAGAGGGAAACGGAAATCGTTAAAAACTATATATTGAGATTTGAGGTTTCGAGACGGACTCGTTCCTCGTCTCGAAGATTCCTATAACTAAGGGTAGATTCACCGATCTGCGTGAGTGGCAGATGAGACCTAACTAAGTATATATAATAGAATTGGTAACCTTAGTGGAGCCACCCATTAAGGTCTACTAAATACTCATAAATCTACACTGATGTCATTTCATATATGCCTAATTTAAGTTTTATTGCTCTGGTTAAAACATCATATAGATCTGTTACATATGTCTCCGATAAGACTTTATCTAACCTTATTTTATAAAACAAAACAAAACAATACAATACAATTGAGTAAACTAATTTTTTTTTTGATTGTTTTCGTTTTAATTTTGTTAAATATTTTTAACACTTTCTACAAGATAGGCAAGTGGCACCTCTCTCTATATATGTATGTATTGCTACTTTATTAATTACTGTTGGATAATTGTTCTATTTAAATTTTACTGTACAAAGAGATTATTAGGTGTTGATGCTCTATTTTCAGCTTAATTTTTTATTTATTAAGATAGAACAATTATTTTTAATACAGTGTCAAACCAATTTAGTCATTTGTAGGTGTAATTTTAGAGTTTCACATAGATTATGTTGTCTCGTTTCAGAAATATAGTCATCCCTATCTCTCACGTAAATTCTACGAGTCTAAAAAAAATCGCGTTAGGATAATTCGAAACTTAATTTAAAAGTTACATAGAGTAACATAGTAATGATGAGAATTCGAATACTCTACTTTCACATTGTTGACAACATTATAGTCATTGTTCAATATCTATGAGAATTCATCTCTTTCTCGATCATAATTATTTCTACACCAAACTGTATTTTCTTCTCAGCCAATTTCTACTCGTAGAAAGTCTTGATTATGACATTAATGTTCGATTAAAGCTTAACTATGTCTTCAACTTGCTGTTTGAGGTACATTTCTAATTAAATTCACCCTTCAACTATTTGAAACTATCGTTCAACATATATGACCACTTGAAGGTTGACATTTGAATATCAAGGTTGTATTAATAAAGTCAGTGGCTCAAAACCCTAAAAAAGTTTCGGATTCAAGTAGAAGGAAGACTCCCTTGTTCTCGTGACGCCTTCTTGAATTTGCAGTATAATGTTTGTTTGACGTTGTGTTGAATGAGGTGATTCTCACTTTTTATCTAAAATATAGAGGTCCAACGTAGAATCACCTTACTCAAACACAATGCTAAACAACACAGAACAATAGGTTACATCGGAGAGAAATGGAGCGAAAATTGAAGGAGGATTTGTAGAGGGACCTACGACATTGAAGAAAGGAAGCAAAATGGTCCATGCAAATGGCAATAGTACAATAAGAATGAGAGTGAGGAATGGAATAGCGTGAGCATCATGTTAGTTGTCATCTATGGCCCCTTTGAGTTTACATGTGTGTCTTGTTTAGGCAATGGTGGGGTTTGTTTTAACCAGCCTTTCACGTGTCCTAATAGCCCTTTCTCTACTACATTTCACATGGCCTCCTCACTCATTATGTTCTAACAAAATCGAAATGTATTACAAGAAAAAAACATACAACGATTTGATTATATACTTATTTCTATGTCACTTCAGTACTCTTAGATACATATGTAGCAACAGATGTTCGAATCTTTTACATCTTATTCTAATACTACGTTAAATAATCATCTCTACTAAAACCTCGAATGGATAATAGAATGTGATTTAATTTATACATATATTTCAACAAGTTCAAATACAAGTTTGAGTATGATTCTTTCCATAACATTTTACCACACACAAAAGCGAAACATGAATTCATACTCTGAAATATTCGAAATTTAAGCATGTATTTTAACATATCGTAACTCGAATTATACAAAACGAGGATAGCGAAAGTTAAGATTACAATGATAGGGTAAAAATTTGAATTTACTCAAGTACAAATATTGATCAAATGGTATGACTTGCTTAGTATATATTTCTATTAGGATTAATTGTTTATATGATCTTTGAACTTAGAATGCATTCACATATAATCTTTAAACTTAACAACCGTTCATTTAAACATCTGTACCGCATAAATAAGACATGAATGTCCCGTAGACATGAATGTCCCATAAGATAGAATTTCACATTGTGTACATGATAATGTTCATACGAACATGTCGTTGTAAGAACTGGGGACCCTTTTAAAAGAGGTTCAAACGTACTATTACATAGCCATTAATATGGATTTATAGATGATAAGAAATAATTCTCCAGCTGGATCTGATGTTAATAAGTCCAATAAATGTTAACATCCTTTGAGGTCCCTATACTGAGTGTCGACATTTTAATTCTTAACGTAAGCTTCCTAATACTTACTAATCCAATATTTATAGTTTTACTTTGCTATATTAAGAAGCAAAGTAAAATAGAATTTCTTACAAACAAGATGTTCATCCAATGGTTAACGAGTTGGTTCTCATACGAGTTTTGATCAATAGGTCAGAAGTTCGATGCTGATCCTATATATGTTGTTAGAGGTTTACCTATTTCAATATCTAACGTGGAATGGTGACACATGTGATTAAAAAAAATGAAAATTTCTGTAGGAAATAATATTAAAAATAATGATGGGAGTCATAGGCATACGATGAATAATGGGGTCATAAGCTCAAGGAGGATCTTGAATGTTGTCTTTTGGGAGTTTAGGCTCGATGATCCTGAACCGATAAAGAGGCAGCTGGGTTGATCACCGGTCCACCCCTCATGTCTTGTTTACTAAGTTAATCAAATCCATAATAATAAAATGTGATAAATACGAGATACGGAAAATATATGGTTTACCAAAAAAAAAAAAAATGTGATAAATTTTGGCCAGTCAAAATGAAAAACATATCTATATATAAACGAATGCCCTTGTTAGGGTTTCACGTATAGGTAAAAGTATCATTCTATCCTTACAAAATAAAATTTATATTAAAAAATATAAGAAAATGATGAAATGGGTAATAAATGGTTAAAATAGTAAAATTATAAAAAAAATATGAGCCCCTAAATTACGGAATATTATTAGGTGTGAAATTGACAATACTACAACACGAAAACGACACACTTAAAACATGTACAGATTTCGGTTAAACAGGTTTATCGTTTAAATGGGTATGACCCAATTAAAAAATGTTTATAAATGGATTTAAACGAATAAAATTTCATAAGACCCGTTTAAATCCATTTTAATTCGTTTAAATAGTATATAATTTCATTTAGTACATATTTAAACATGTTCTTCAAGACATATTTAAACCCATTTAAGACTCATATAAATATGTTAAGACCTATTTATAACTATTTAAGACATGTTTCATTTTCGTGTATATTTGGGATACACAGCATGACACAT
>JAYMTC010000755.1:0-10767 GCA_036897605.1 Melianthus villosus
GCCTCACATGGCAAGGAGTGCTATTGCATTGGCTGAGCCTAGGCTGCAGAAAGATAATTGGCCAGAATACTATGATGGAAAACATGGACGGTATATAGGGAAGCAAGCACGTAAGGCTCAAACATGGTCAACTGCGGGGTATTTGGTGGCTAAAATGTTGTTGGAAGACCCGTCTCACTTGGGTATGATATCGCTCGAGGAAGACAAACAAATGAAGCCCGTCTTAAGAAGATCAAATTCGTGGACAAATTGATTCAGCCTATTTGGGGTTAGACTAAACACTCAGATGATTCTGACAAGGTACATAGTTGGAAAAAAATTTGTCACATACTTTCCAAAGAACAGTTTCACAATAGCTTATAGTATAATGCTTTAGTCCCAAACTGTTTCAATTTGCCTCTGGTATCTGTCATGTAGGCACAACTTAACATTTGAAAATATGTATAATTTCTTTGCAAAAATGTTGTTTGTTGTCTCTTTTAATCATTAAGTACTAACTAAGTCGGTATCTTATTTGGTTAAACATCTTAGTAGTCTTTTAATGTATCAGAATGATTTAGTGTAAATGTATTCATGAATTAATATTTAATTTTATCAAGCCACACCTAGATATAATTTATCTTGTGTTATTTGAATTTATGTATTTTGCATTTGTTGTTTTTTATGTTACATACTTATTTTCCTGAATTATTAATATATGACACTGAGATATGTGTGAGAACAAATTACATTCATCCCTTTTAAAATAAATTTTATTTTTAATTTTGACAAAATTAAAAACATATATTTTAAACTTAATTACTATGTTCAATTTGTAAAAATTTAAAGAATAATGAATTTAGAACTGTGAAAATCTATAAAAAAAATACTATTGTTTTAAACCAGATGTACTAGTATATCATTTCTATTTTATTTGTTTAAGCTGCTTCCTTTTTTCAGAGATCATTCTAAAAGAGCCGTACTTTTCATTTTCTCAATTATTTCATTAAAACAATTCAACAGATAAAAAAAAAATTCTTTATCCACTTCAAAAGGCAATGAATGACCATAATGTCCCCAGAAATTCTCAAGAGGACAATAATAATTCATATTGAAAATTCTATCCCTCTACTACTCTGTTCCAGAACCCTACAAGGATCTCACTTTCTAATAAATTTTATCTAGCTTTCCCCGAAAGTAGTCTCAGCCAGAAAAATGGATGATTAGATGGTAATGTTCATCTTTTGTTATTTATTTATTGATTAATTTTGCCATATTTGTTAGTCACCAAGACTTGCTTGATTGTGGTTTATTTTGCATGAATTAACAACTTTATATGAATTTGAGATTGCTTTAGGTCGTTTGAACGAATTTTCTTTCTGCTAAAAGGTAAATGTCTATGGTGTCGATAATTTGTGAATTTGGTTTTATAATGAAATGGTATACTTAATAATGTAGATCATAGCATTTAGAAGCTTAATTTTGGACTGTTATTAGATGTTATATTGACACAAGAGTAGACTGTAAGTGTAAAGTTTGTTTAAGAAAATATTAATATGGTTGCTTATTCAGAACAGTAAAATGAAAAGTTGATGTTTCGTCGAGAATGTTCATTATTCTTGCAGATATACGTAGTTATAGTACCAATAACCAATTAGTAACTAAACACAAGGCATTAATATAACAAAAGCACATATATAAATCCGTAATTAAGTAACAATCAACAAATCATTATTGTTTAGAAGGTAAAAGGAGAGGCTAAGGTTAAATGCACAATCTGGGACGAGATGTGTGTGGGACATAGGCTGCTGGTTTTCTAGCTACTTATGGCCTGTAAGATTTTTTGCACACACCGTTAACATTTGAAATCCATTTCAGATTTTTTTTCTCCACTCTAAAGTATTTAGATGGTTTATCTTGGCGACATTTATGTACGTGAAGAATGCAAGACTAGAGCGTTGAATGGGATAAAGGTATAGAACTTAGATATGAGCTCAATTCCTTGAACATATCAAAACACCTAATCGTTAGTCTGAGATTGACATATAAAGGGCAAGGATCACAACCCCACTCGAATTGTACATATTTTATGCAGACATGTTCGCCCTGGTAGTTAAAATGACATGATGAAGATGCTACAATGGCTAAAAAGTGCTTGGTAAGTGTAATGCACAATGTGTTTATTTCATCAAAACCAAGTCATGGTTATTGTGAAAGTTAAAAAAATGAGAATTAGAAGGAAGCGGGAGCTGGTAGGTTTGTATCTGGAGCTACCATTTGGTAGCCTTGGGAATATGTCCACCGGTGGCATCTGACAGCTCTCACCATTGAAAGATAATACCCGAGGAAGGGCCCATCCATCCCTTAATGTAAATTTCTTAAAATCCTTGCGGAGAAGTACATCTGTTGTCACTGAACCAAGTTGATCAATCTCTGCATTCAGAAGCTCCTTGTTGTAGAACTCTAGCCCCCAGAAAAGGGCAATCTCATCTGCAAGATTCCAATAAAATTCGGTGAATATACTGGAAATTACTTGTTGCGATGTGTCAATGATACTCGCCGGAGCATAAGTTTTATTTGAAGCAGTTTGAACCTAGAGATTCAAAAGGGAGTGTCACCTTAAGTGTTTTTATCTGAAAATTACTAAAATTCCTACTCTTTATCATAATTCCTATTTGGTTGTTTTGTTCGTCTATTTCCTAGTCAGTCTTTTCTTCTAGATCGCTATATTGCTATATTTGGTTTGCAATTTTCTTATGGAAACGAAAAGAAAAGAAAATATTAAATATTTTCTTTTTCATGTTATATGGTTTAAAATAAGGTAAAGAAAACAAACAAAAAGAAATTATAATCAAAATTTTCTCTCGTGACCACAAAATTTTCTTTACCAAAAGGGTGAGATTATGAAAGAAAATGTAGATGTTAGTGGGAAAATAAGATATTTGGTGCGAAACATAAATTTATTAATACCACTAATTAATTTATCCTTATCTTATTCATATAAGTACCAATAAATGCCTAATTGTTTTTATCTTATTAAATCTTCTCTATTTTACTTTCTCTCATTTTTTTTTATAACCAAACAGGACAAATATAATTTTCTTTTCATTTCTTTACTTTTCCTTTCTCTTATTTATTTTGTCTAGTAAAACTGAACAAACACATTATTCATGATTGAACTTTTGTACATCTTCCAATAATCAAGGATTCTGTACTTCATTGCTTACAGATTTGATGATATAAACTGGATCATAACATCTGAGGCGATATGAGAAAAACATTTTTAGCTATGTCGACAACATGATGAATAGAGTAAGCTTGCATGAAATTTGATGGTTGGAGAGTTTTATCTATATCAAGGACAATTTACAGTGGTACTGGAAAAAATTGGATATGTCTAGATAGTAGTAAGCAAATTTTAGAATAAACCGATTTAGTCAGAGGTGATTCTGTTACCTGCATACCCAACCATAGGAAGCTTTGTGCTATTAAAGCTGTATGTTATAATGGACTCTGTGAAACCAGGATGCTGAACAACTACATTCCAGTCTGAGTAGCTTTTATTATAGTTGTAGTTGGATATAGTAAGCTTCACTCTCCATTGATCCACATAGTTGTTCTTAACATGCCAGTGAACTCGTATAGGGCACATATGGTCAGTGCATTGCACGATGTCAAAATTACTGAGAGATTTTGCATCTGAATAGCCTGGATAACTTTCTCTGTTGATCATCATACACACATGCACAACAAACACAGTATCACTATTCTTGCAAAGTTTAGTTTGACCTTAAATGAAAGGAAACAAATTGTGAACTCACCTTATGCACGAAACTGCATTCTGGTTTCCTTCTTTGCATCCACAACTGCATGTAGGGCATGGTGTGATGGTACGACTGTAGAACGTTGAGAATGAAACACAACATATTGGACTTCTGTAAGCCAAAAAATTAGAGTATGTGCATGTTGATTTCCATGTTCCTGCAAAATTAAAGTCACTCAATAATACATAAGAACCTGCATCTCATTAGCTGTCCAATTACTGTAAATTTCATTAGCTTTTTCATTTAGGCATGTCCACTATTTTAACAACTAATTAATTTAATTTGAAGGATTATGGTCCTTATTTTATTGTTGATCCTAATCCTAACTGTGTTACTTTTGACAGTGTTGTACTTACTGTAAACCTGAACTTCTCTTCTACCACCAATATACGAAGTGCGTGTGGGTAGAGTTTCCAAAAGTGGGCCGCAAGTATAGCCTGGACCTGGTGCCATGAAAGTAAGATTTAGAGGCTGTTTAGCAGTTGTACCATCCTTTAAGTTTCCCGCATTCATCTCAAAGGAGGAGAAAGACTTGGACGGGTCGATAGCTCTGGCAGACAGAAGTCCATCACGACAACAATCCTCCGACCTGTTCTCTAGCAAGGCATCCACTGGTTGATCACTAATGACAGGGTCTTTCTTGCAGCAATGTGGTATCTGGTGCTTTATGTTTCCACAATCCCCTTGCTCGGTAGCAAATGCACCACTCATTAACCAAATCACTTCATTGTCTTGCCATGTCCACCCAAGACTCCAACCAGGTTTGTCCACATGCCGATAATTATAGTAATTTTCAATTGTTACCCTTGCCTGCAAGCAACAATCATATTAATGATGTAAATTGTTGTACTAATCCTCAGCAGGTGCTAGAATCTGTACGAAAGGGCCGAGGAGAGAAACCAGTATACAGTAAATTCAGGTCATGAATTAATAATTCTTTCACTTTCCCCTTATCAGGATTGTTTTGCTAAAATCCTAAGATATTTTCTTAAGTAGCATTTAGTATAACCCATTATTGATTATGCTGAATGAATACAAGTTTTCAATTTTAGAGTGCTGGTAACAATACTAACCAAGTAGCCATCATCTGTATAGTCGTGGATGTCAAAAGTGACCGTAATGTTCCCATTTGGATCCAAAGGATCATAGCAATCTGCAAGGGAGAGAAAATGATTTCCAGGAAAATGAAATCAATCGAGAAAAAACAGAGGATAATATAGCACCTGCTAAAGGCCACAATACAACAGACACCATTGCCATCAGAGCAAAATATCGAACCCAATAGAGGAACAACTTCATTTCAAATAAGCAGGTAGAATAGAAGGATCTACAGGAACAGATATTAGTAGAATATAATGGAACCAAACAGAAAAACTACCCTATAGATTTAGAAACAAAAGTTTGTTCTCGGATGAAACAAAGAACCATAGGCAACATCAAACACATCCAACGAATGACTAGAGAATAAAGCTTCTGTGTCTGCCCTGTATGAGCATGCTCGAGATACCCTTTTGTCCAACTAATTTTTTTTTTTAAATTCGTTAAGATAGAAGGTTGGATCATAGTTGATAGCCGTCCAGGACATTCCAATGCTTTATTTCCTCAATTTCTTTGTATTTCTATATTCTTGTGCAGATATATAACTTTTTGGGTGATGATCCAAAATTTATTTCAAATAGCAAAAATATCAAGTTTGAGAAATTTTGGCTCTGTTTCTGCTTTTTTTATGACATCAGGATGATGTTATTATTACATTTGTAAAATGCTGATATTAACATCCGTCAAATGATATATGTCAGATTTTTAGCAAAAATAAGAATCTGTCTAAAAATCACTTAAAAAAAATTAACATTTTACCCAACATATTTTTAAAAGGAAAATACTAATGTTCTGTGTTGAACATATATATTTAACAATATTCTGTCTCAAATAACTTATTTTTTTCTAGAAAAAATTTAGACAATCTTCCCTAAATAAATACTTTAAAATATGCCCATGAAGATCATATGATGTGTGTTTGATATAGCATTTAAAAAATAAAATGAAAATCTCAACATAAAATCACCACCGTTCTAAAACCAATATTAAACTGTTCATTATAAGTATATATACTGATACTTAAATAGAAAGGTAGAACCTTTCTCCCGTGTACAAAAATAAACTTTATAGTTGAATACATTTCTTTCCCTACATGGATAGAAGTAGATAAACAAAATTACTTATGTTTAGAACATTTCTGTGAGCTCATCTACCCATATCCCCAGCAGCTTTTAATACACAGCTGATAAACATGATTTTCTTAATACATGAAGCTAGGAACATACAGACCATTCCAGAATATAAAACACTTCTTTTGGAAGGTTGTCATTAGACTGATAATCACAAGCTACTACCTTACCTAGTTCACCAAGGAAGGTACTAAGCAAAACCTTCTAAAACGGACCACAAATTCTGGGACAATGTTATTCTATATTTGGAACACGTTAATAAACATTATACGCATATTTATTTGCTATTTAGATGATAATGATAATGTTCATGTTGTAGTGTTAGTAAGTGGCTGCAACAGGGTAGAAGAAGTAGCAAGAGGCTCGTGCACCACCGAATTTGAGGTTATTAAGATGGGGTTTCCCTCTAGTTGCAACATGATGCTCCACAATATTTCAGTTAGTATCTTCTTAAATTCGTCTTCTTTCACCAGCTTCCCGTCGTCCGCATTTATCATTTTGAAAACTTCACCTACAACCTTGTCCATCTGTTGCATATAAAGATGAAACAGAACATGTTCAATAATTAGGAGTCCGAAGTTTAACACTTTATGTTTTGATCAAATACCTGATCAACTGCACCCACTGGAGGCAGACCTACTGATGGGGCAAACTCATCGAGAACCACGAGGAGAAGTTCCTTCGATATTTTTCCATTGCGATCTTTTGGTATATTTTCCATAGCCGCGTTCAATAACTACAATACAAATCAATACCATGAGAAAGAAGTTGATTTAAATTGGAATTGCCAAGTCAATCAAGCAATCTGGACGATAATCATTTTGGATGAAAAATATGAACATATGCACAAAACCTTGTCGAATTCAAATTTATTAGAAAGCAGCCGCTTGATGTCACTTCCATCAAAGGCGTTTTCACTATGGGCAACAATCACAGGCTGCTCTTTAAGATGTTGAGCCACACACTCGGCTACTTTCTTAAAATGTGCCAAGAAACTTTCTTGAGAGATCGGGTTGCCAGTCTCCTGGAAAGTACAGGACTGCAAAGCTGGTTCCACAATGTTTCTCATAACCTACGTGCAGATGACAAAACAAAAGTAACATATCAAAGTCAAGGCCATTTGTCATCCTCATATTAAACAGTCTCTAGTAGAAAATGGCTAAAATGAATTTCAGTGACCAAAATATAATCTACAAATTAAGAAGCTGGAATTCATTGGTATGCACAATTACCCATTCATCTGAAAGCGGCGGCATTCCTTGATCAACCGTAAGTTTCTCCAAAGCCTTGGTAGTATTATCTAGAAGTGAGCCAGACAACTCTAACTCTGAAAATATGGATATGACCTCCGGGTCAAAACTCGGGCCATCAATGAACTCTTGCAGGTCTTCACCATCGATCCGGAGAATCACTACAGGATCCCTTTTTAGTCCAGTAGCCATACCTAATAGAATATCTGATAGAACCTCTTTAAACTCTTTCTTGCTCACACTTCTTTGTCTTCCATGGGTGAACTCATTCAAAACCTGAAACATGTGAAGAAAAGACAACTAATGCACACGACACAAATATGAGAGAAGCTATATCCTAATGAGAACTTAGCGAGCTTGAATTCATATTAATAACCACCCGTTAGAGATGTGCAAGATAAACGACACAAATATGAGAAGCTATATCCTAATGAGATCTAAGCGAGATTGAATTCGTAAAAAAGCCACCCACGGGCGTTGCCTGTGCACTTTATCTGTCTTGTTTGAAGGGCATGCAACAAAAATATCATTGCACAAAACAGTTAATGTAATTCATTTTTTCCCTCTTAACCACTCCTCTATTAAAAAGTCAAGCTGTTAAAAGTCCACTTAATCTATATCTATATTTAATTAAATTCACAAGGAACGTAATCCATTTGTCCACACCAAACAATCAGTTTCAAAGCTTATTCGTAAATTCTTTTACTTCCCATTGTGTTTTTCTATCTTCAAGGGGACATATATACAAAGGAAAAAAGTATGTATGTCCAAAGAAATGATGCTGACTTTTTTTTTGGAAATAGAATAATTGCTATAATTTCGCCACTACATTTTCTAGAATCATAACTCTTGGTCGTGAGCAGACTTGGAAAGTCCGCAATATCTTTAGTAGATTGAACACATTATCAATAATTTCTTGGTTACTTCGAAATTAAGATAAGCTTTAAAGGAAGTATATATCATTATCTACCAACTAATCAATTCCTTTAAACATACGTAGTCTCTACTTATCCCATCACAGAAAACATGTCCGATTAAACACGGTCACATTTAACTTCTACAAAATAAAGTCTAAAATTTATAACATCCATGGCATTTGGCATTTGGCATTTGGTTCCTCCAATGTAAGACCAAAATGACGCCAAGATTAGAAAAGGAAAATTTAAGTGATAAAACATAAACTATCTGAATGGAAAAATGGTCCAGTTCAGAGCCCATAACACTGAATGATAGGTTTAGATGTTTCTCAAGCCAGCTAATAAAAGAAATCTCAAATGTGGTGTCCCTACATAGACCAGACCATCGTAAGAAATCCACTAGAACAAATTCACTCGAGAAACACTAACACCGTGTTAGTTACCCAGAATGGAATGTATTTCAGAATTTCAAAACTAATAATAAAAAAATTAATGTGTTTGTTTTGTAAAATATGATGGCGTATTAATTTTTGTGCACCCAATATATCTAATAATTTAATAATCTTGATTCCTATATAAAATCTAGTTAATTGAGATTTCAGAAATTTAAATTAAAACACAAGCACATTACGATCGAATATTGCGAACCAGACACATTTGCTTAACATTCCGGTAATGTTTGATTCCATAAATTTAAATAAAATAGAGTAATTTCACCATTATTGAGAAGCATAGGTTTTGAGACAGATCCGTTCTCTTGACTCTGTAAATCAAACTTACTATAGTAAACTATCAGCATAATGCATAAGACATTACTATTAGCAGATAATGACTTTTCTTAGTTATTATCCATAGTACCAAACACAAGGAAGAGGCAACTAAGCCAGCCATATGTGTCAAATATTTTGTCTGTTTACATACTTGAGAAAATATACATATGCTACAATTTTATATTATTTGGTTACACTAGGACTTTCCACAAACATCTTAACACAACAATAAAACAAACCAAACCAAACCAAACCAAACCCACCAGGAAATAGGATGCATAAATTACTATTACTAACCAAAAGAACACAGAAAAACACACACCAAGTGTTTGATAAAATGCCAGAACCAGAACCAAAAAACACGAACCTCTGCGTAAATATGGCCAGAAATGCATAAATATAACGAACATTCATCCATCTAAAACCAAATAAGCACATAAAAACAACAAAACCAACAGTGCACGCCAAGTGTTCTATAAAATGCCAGAACCAAAACAAAAGCACGAACCTCGGCGTAAATGTGATCGGAATCAGAGGAAGAGCCTTGAGCAGGCAAGCCAATGGCAGCGCCAATATCAGCAACAGCAGGCTGGAGCTCTTTCACAGAGAGCTTTCCATCATTATCAGTGTCCAACTCTCGGAACTTATGATCCACAAAACTTGTAAACACCTGCTGGTTGCCAACCAACTCCATTATTTCAGAACCGTCAAGTACCTGTCCAGTCTCTTTCTTGGACTCTACTGTTTCCATTTCTGTTGAACCCCGTGAGCTTCTTTTAGCTTCGGCTTGTCAATGAGTCCCGTGAATTAAAAAAAAAGAACTGGGCTTTGTGTTGAGTTGGGTTGGGTTATCTTCTTCTCCTCTTTGTTGCTACTTCTATGTGAAGCTCTGCTTTTTATACCAGCTATGTAAAAACACGTGTTTGGTAGGAGTAAGTTAATGATCTTCCCGCCGAGTAAACCGAATTCTACAATTTTGATTTGGATATAATCTATTTGAATGAATCCTTATTAAAAAAAAATCAATTTAATTTAATTTACTCGAATTAATTTATTTTAAAAAATATTTTATTTCTGAAAAACCTTCTTATAACTTACAAATAAAATATTACCCAAATGGCTTTGAATTATATCATTTGTAAATTGGACCGTATGTTTTTAATTTATATAAACTAATTTAAAAGACATATAAACTGAATAATTTCAACTGTCTGCCGACTCTTATATTTATAGTTGTTTTGTAAATTCAATTAACTGAATTTGTAATATCCACTGTAAAACTAATTTATGGATTCTATACTTACATGTATATCACATGAAATTGATACTTTGATATTAATTTGTTTTAAATTGGATGCAATTTATAAATTTAGATCTTATATCATATCTTATCTTGTATATTTATAAATATAATTGATTGATGAAAAATGATAATTTGGAAAATTCTACAAATAAATATACGGCGTATTAAATAGGATATGGAAAAGGAGACAAACAAGGCATTAATTAAAGAGAGAGAGGGGAGCTGGTGACCACTAATCAATGTGTGGACGGGACACGTGGGACGGTGAGAAAGTATTCGAATACATGAAGGGATGAGATCAGATTTGGCCCCACAGTTTGTCTTTCTTCTTCCATGGTCGGCGTCGTATCTGTATTTATAATTAGCTTATAATTATTATGAAATAAAATCTTAAGTTTATTTTTATTAAATATTATTATTTTTATATTTTATGTTAATTTTTAATTTTTTAATTATCATCCTAATTAAATATATTATTTTAATGAAACAAATTTTC
>JAYMTC010000756.1:0-10764 GCA_036897605.1 Melianthus villosus
GGACACTCTTCCATGGCCACGATATGAATTTTCAATATCGAAGTACACCAATGATGTGTATGTTGTGATTATTCATTTCCTCATTTTAGGAAGTTGACTGATTTAGCATTAATTGCATTTCTCGGTCTATTAGATTATTTCTGCTTGGACTTGAAAAATACGGACAAGGAGATTGGAGAAGCATTTCGAAAACAATTGTAGTAACAAGGACACCGACAAAAGTGGCAAGCCACGCACATAAATACTTCATTTGATTGAACTCGATGAACCGAGACAAAAGAAGAACAAACATTCATGACATTACAAGTATCAATGGTGAAGGAGATGTTGCACAACAAGCACCAATAACAGGCCAACATAACGACATCAACCCTTCTTCAAACACTGTGCAATGGGGCAATATGTTAATAACCACATAGCCCCATCTGGCAAGTTTGTGCATTTATGGAGCACCAATGGGGCATCCTGTTTCAGGGCCAGGCCATATGGTTTCTGCAATTGGGACTCATGTTATGCTTCCTCCAGTACACCATCTTCATCGGCCATATGTTCTTCCGGTCGCATATCCGATGGTACCACCGATAATGCAGCATTAGAGATGCATGTGGTTAAAGGAAGAAGAGCAACACTTGGTTCTCTTTCTTGTGGATGAATTTTCAGTTTTCAGTGTAGTAGTACCTGAACAATAATAGGAAGGAATAAATTAAGAAAATTGGATACATGTTTCTGTTTTCTTTGTGTGGAATCCATCCTTTTCAATTCAATCAGTTTTCAACTTGTCTATGCCCACTATAACACTATTTTTGCTCTCTATTTGTATCCACTTTTGGAAGATGTTTAATGTAACATACTATAGTCTCTATAACACTATTTTTGCTCTCTATTGGAAGATGTTTAATGTTACGGACCATAGTCTAAATATTATGTAAGACTAGTCATTCATAGCAGATTTATCTTTTTCTATTGGTGAATAAATGCATAACATGATAAATTATTAATAATATATAAAATTCTAATCATGTAAAGTTTCTATCAATCAATTATAAAAGTTTATATAATATGAATATAAACATTAAAATAATTAGCAGAATCATTCAAATTCCAATAACTTAATAATACAATTTTTTTCCCTATAATTCTCAATCACTATTATTATTCACTACTTTCTTTTTCTTCACATTTTGTTTTATTTTATCTCTTACATTTTCGTATCTTTATTTTTTTTATCTACAATCATTTCATTTTTCTCCATGTATGCCATAGTTTAGAATTTTTTAATTATTAACACTCACCATTACATTTAAAATTAATATAAAAATTTCACCATTTATAATTTATATTTTTTTTAATCGTAAAATTATTTGGATCAATTTGAGTTTTAAAATTTAAAAAAATATTGAATTTTATTTTGATAAATGTATTTAAAATTAAAATTTTGAAGGTAAATAGTTAAAAATCTTTAAACTCTACCAAAGGCGAAAAGAAACAACATGAAAAATAAATTAATGAGTAATTAGTTACATATTACTGTTTGATTTTACTATACATTTAATTTATGATATCTGATAGAAATGTGAATGCATTATTTCAAATGATTCTTTGAATCGACTTTCTTTATCTATAGATAATGTTTCCTAATTTTGACTTTTATAAAAGTAATAATTACCGTCGGTTAATCACGTCTTATATTCAATATTTAAACTCTAAATTTCTCATTTATTTATGAATGCATTCTATTAATAAAATTAAACTAATAATAAAAATGATAAGAAATTAAAAGTAAACATTTAACTAAATAAAGTTTGCAGTGAAATAAAATTTAAATATAAAATTTGAAGTAGAATTAAAATTAAAATTTGTTAATATGTAATCAATCAAATATTAATCTACGACCAATTGTTAAAACTTGGGATTAATTTAAAATTTAAATTAAAAATGAATTTTATTGAGATAAATTTATATTTAAAATTGAAAATTTAACAGTAAAACTATTTTGAATGTTAAAGATAAGTAACAGATTAAAAATAATAATAATGATAAAAGTAATTAGAAAATGATTAAAAAATAAAAATGTAGAATGTGAAATATGATGAAAAAATGATGTGAAATGTAATGATAAAAGGTAGAAAGTAAGGAAAGAGACAAAAAAAAAAAAGAGAAAAGTAAAAATAGTAGCTTGAGAAAGGAAAAAGAATAGATTTAAAGATAGAAACTAACAATGAATTTTATTGAGTTAAACATATATTTAGAATTAAAATGAGGGTAAAAATAATTTGAATATTAAAGATAAATAACAAATTAAGAAAATGATGGTAAAAGTAATTAGAAGTTTAATAATAAAAAATAAAAATATGCAAAGAGAAATATGATGGTAAAAATGATGTGAGATGTAATGATAAAAAGTAAAATGTAAGGAAAGAGAAAAAGAAAGGGCGAAAAAAGTATTGAGTTTCCCTTATGTAGCATGATGGTTTTTGTCTATCAAAGTAGGACTATCATGAGTACACAAGCCACATTAAATAATTGATCTTTAATGATTTCTTAATCTACGATAGCAATTTTATATTTCAACAAATTCTTTCATACCATAATCAGTTTAGTTTTCTTCTGTAATTTAGTAGCTTTTGTGCAGCCTTTTTCTGTTTATAATTCTATCATACCCTTCTTTTATAATCGAAACTAAAGATCTAGCTTTTCACGTTTGTAGCGGAGTTGCTTATCTACATGTTATTTAGTTGGTCTTTTGTTTTTTTAATAGTTTATTATCTATATAATAATTGACCGCATGTTTATGAGTGTGTAAATACTTGTGCTTCAGCATATATATTGCATTGATTGTGCATTTATTTCTCTTTCTAGGTTGGAAAAAGTGATCCTTCATATCCCATTCAAAAGAAAAGGGTCAGCAGAGAATTTTTAAGAACTAAAGCTCATCTTCGTCCCAGAACAAACACATTTGGTGCGGTATGGTTTTGGTTTTACATCCAGTATAGTGCTATGTTTGTCTATTAGGTCATATGTACCTGAAGTTGTTTGTATTGCTCTTGTTTTAATTAAAAAACTGATGTTAGATTTTGCATCTTCCTATCATAATGCATGGGTCATACTGAAGGTCGATATTCTATTTTCTAACATTTTCCATACTCCTGTAAGTAATGTTGTAGAATTTCTCAATCATGCTATTGGAATAGGACAAAATCTTTTTTCTCAATGATCTTTGATATTTGGATTTAATTGTCAAATAGTTCAAGTGAGTTACCTTCGATAAAAGAAATTTTGGTGCTGCCCTGCCTTCTGGTGCAAACTCACGACATTTATATTTTTGAAAGATAGTGACCTTCTTTATAAATAAATTTTTCATTCTGTATCTTGATTGCAATTCCACTTTTGAGTGGTGCTATCTGCTTATAGGTTGCAAGGGTGAGGAATGCATTGTCCTTCGCTACACACCAGTTTTTTCAAGACAATGGGTTTATGTGGGTCTCAAGTCCGATTATAACAGCTTCGGATTGTGAAGGAGCGGGTGAACAGTTTTGCGTGACTACATTGGTATGCATTGAGGCTACAAAATTTTTAGTATATTTATATATCCTTAACTTTTCTATATTTTAACATGAATGTTAATTTACCTTGTAATTTAAATATTAAACTGACATTAGAAAATTATCACTATGACTTCGCAGCTTTCTGTAACTTTCTGTAGGAGAGCAGTTTCCTTTTTTCTTGGGATAAAATTTTCTTTTATACAATATGCCATTCTCTCTGTATGAGGACTGAACTGAAGCATGTCTTTAAAATGCATCCTAATCCAAATTCCTTTCAACTAACGGTTCAACTATATATCTTCTGCGTGGTTACCTTCTTACTGGACAAATTTCTTACCCTAAATTTATCATATATTGTATGCTGTTTCTACTGTCATTATTATGCACATCATAAAACATACATTTTTGGTTGGTATGTACTGTTATTGCACTACATTGTTTTCCAGCTATTTAATCTAAATTGACAAAAGTTTGATGCTGCATTTTGCTTCCAATGCTGTTATTGCATCTAATGATTATGTGCTGATTTATAGATACCAAGTTCCCAGGACGCTGCTAAGTCTTCTCTAGATGCAATTCCAAAGACAAAAAGTTGTCTGATTGACTGGTCTCAAGTGAGTCAATTTCGTAATGACTTTTCCCAATCCAATATTGTTGTAGTGTTTGAGCGCCATGAATTTGAATTATATAATTTCACTCAGAGGAGAACATGCAGAATTGTCATCAGATTAATGAGTGCTACTTTACTTTACAGCATGTTTGTTATGCAGAACATCTCATCCTGACCTGATTTAACTGATTATCTTGGAAGTTTTTGTACTTGTCTATATCGACCATATTTGAAAGTTCTCCATGGGGAAATTCAGATCCTGAATAAATTAAGATGATGTTTTTTGTAGCGTAAAAAAATATTATCTTCCTTCGTTCTACCTGTGGTTGTTATTATAACAAACGGATAGCAAATGACAATTTGATAGATGTTTCCTGCTTGCAGTGGCAATTCTGGAACTTCAGAGTAAATAGGGTTGTTTTGTAAAAGCTTTAAAATTTGATTTAACATAGCAGCATTGGTCATCTTAAACTTCCATGCCTCTCTTTCAGCTTGTGATCCTTTAGTTAATATACACTAGCATTTAACCATTCTCCTGTAACTGAAAATTTGTCCTTATTAGAGTTTTATTTTATTTTTACGCTTCAATGGATATTCATAAATATTATCTTCTTGTGTTAGGACTTTTTTGGGAAACCAGCGTTCTTGACTGTCTCAGGCCAGCTAAATGCTGAAACATACGCTACTGCCCTTTCTGATGTATGACTCTTCACTTTCTCCTTGTTTCTAATTCAAGTTGGGTTGCTAAAACTGTGAATCTCTTTCCCTAACATCCTTTCTACTTCCGTCAGGTGTATACATTTGGTCCTACTTTTCGAGCGGAAAATTCTAACACTTCTAGGCACTTGGCCGAATTCTGGGTACTGTTCTCTTTGCAATACTCCTTGCACTCTGTCACAAAAACTTTCTCTTTCCCGACTTGGTGCATCAGTTGCCTTATAAATTTATATTCTCTTTTCATTATCAAAGATGATTGAACCAGAACTTGCATTTGCGGATCTGAATGATGACATGGCCTGTGCAACTGCCTATCTCCAGTATGTAGTATGTTTCTTTTGACATCTGTAGTTAATTGCAATCTTTGACTAAAATTAATGTGACAGGCACACTGAAATTCTTAAGTGGTATTAATTTTAAATTATCATGTACTTTTATATGTGGAAGGTGAGATATGTCCTCGAAAATTGCAAGGAAGACATGGACTTTTTCAATACCTGGATTGAGAAAGGAATCATCAAGCGGTTGACTGTATGAGTTTTCTCTTAATTCTTTCTTGTTGATACATGTCTTTGTCCTTTCTAGTTATCATGCCCTTTTTACTCGATTTCTGTATTTCATGTTTCAGCTAACAACTACTATGGATATGCTGATTCTTTTGTTTTGTCCCATGTATAGGATGTTGCTGAGAAAGACTTCGTGCAGTTGACCTATACCGAAGCAATTGAACTTCTTCTTATAGCAAATAAAAATTTTGAATTCCCGGTACTACACACTTCTCTATCAATATTTTATCAGAAACTACCTACAAAATTTGTAAAGTTTCTTGCATTAATAAGACTAAGAAGCCATTGACTGTTCCGGCATGCCCCAGAAATTACCTATAAAATTTGTAAAGTTTCTTGTATTTCTTAATGCGTTTTTTATTATCTAGGCGGGTGCTTTAATTAGCCATGTCGAAACTGGGGGTGCAAAACATGTTAACGTGTCAGATTCGTGTCGTATCTAATCGTGTTTCATGTCAAAATTCAGTTAACTCATACACGACATGTTTACTAAACGTGTCATAAACTCAAAACTTGTACATGACATGTTTATTAAATGTGTACACGAAAGCCGACATGTTTAGACATATTTATTAAATGTGTCGTGTATTCAAAATGTACACAAATACGAGTCTTAATTGGATTTAAACATGTTTTAAATGGGTATAAATAGGTCTTAGCATGTTTATATGGGTCTTAAATGCATTTAAACATGTCTTGAAGAACATGTTTAAATGTTTACTAAATGAAATTATATACTAATATTTAAACGGGTTTAAATGGATTTAAACAGGTTTTAATAAGTTTTACTCGTTTAAACTCATTTATAAACGTGCCTTAAATGGGTCATACCTGTTTAGGCCCCAAATCCGTTTAGCCAAATCCCTTACATGCTTTAAGCGTGTCGTGTTCGTGTCATCGTGTTGTCAATTGCCACCTCTAGTCGAAACCATGATTCCTTTCCAGTACATGTTAAAATCGATTGATATTTTTTCACCCGGCCATAAATTTAGCATATTGATGAACGGAAACTTGCAAAATGCCTAGCCATCATTGAGAAGTTCCGGCCAACTTGACACTGGAGTGGTGCAGTGATGTGAGGTTGTGAAAAGTGGATATGCCATTGGGTGGGTCTAGGTGTGTTGGGTTGGTTTGGGTTAGTCTAAAATTTAGTAGGTTAGAGAAAGAGCCTAAAGTGTAAATGGTAATGGTCTGAATAGGTATAAAAAGGAGTCCAATGTTTGTGGTAAGAGTGCATAATATACATATTGAACCTATTTCCGACCAGCTTGAGCTTTTAGGATGACGGTAGCTCAGTATGGTATCAGAGCTTAGTTTGTTCACGTGTGACTTGCCGAAAGTAGGCCTTATTATGGTTCACATTTCAAGTCCAATGTTGACTTTCGTGTGAGAAGGCGTGTTGAGAGTGCATAATATAGATTTTGAGCTCATTTCTTATCAGCTTGAGCTTTTAAGACAATGGTAATAGTTGACTAGTGTATGAAGAAAGAGTATAAAGAATGGTTAGTCTAAAATTTATTGGGTTGAAGCTGACTAAGATAGTATAAAGAAGGGCCTAAAATTTTCAGCCTTGTTGTACATTGATCAGCCCCTGACTCCATATGTCTTAGGAGTTCGGTTATGTCTAGCTCCAAATTTTGTAATGTATCCTCCATTATTAGTTGACTTCTCTTTCTAGAATTATAGATCTATCTTTTATGGTCTTTTTCGTAGGATGTTAGCCCATGTTTGGTTGTTTCAGATATAATATGGTAGGATATGATAATGATACGAGTAAAAGTATAATAAATGGAGTTTGCTGGAGTTAGATCCTACATATAGGATAGGGTAGACTATAATATCCATTTCAAATGGTAGTATATGGAAATGTGAATAAATATGTTAAATTACAATAGGCAAGATAAATGTTATGCTAAAAATCAACTAAGATATACTAATTCCCATTATAGGCCTGATGACAGAATGACCTTTGTATGTTTTCAGGTGAAGTGGGGATGTGATTTGCAGAGTGAGCACGAACGTTACATCACCGAAGAGGTCTTTGGAGGATGCCCTGTAATAATCAGAGACTATCCAAAGGCATGCACCCTTTCAACCACTCCATATCCCTTTGTTTTTTCTGACGGAAAAAGAATAAAAATTATGTTAGGGTCTACTACACTTTGACATATAAATGTTTTGAAGTTCCCACTGTAACACCTTTCAGGATATTAAGGCATTCTATATGAGGCAAAATGATGATGGGAAGACTGTTGCAGCAATGGATTTGTTGGTTCCTCGGGTAAATAGGAATTCCTGACTTCAATTTTATTTCCGTCTCATTTTATGATGTATGCATTCGGAGGAGGAATACATTATTAGGTTTAAATTTCTATATCAGTATTAGGTTTCAGTTTATCACATGTACTAGTGGTGTGATGATACCATGTGTTTTTAGTAATGTGTAAGTTTGTCAGATTGGCGAACTTATTGGTGGAAGCCAAAGAGAGGAAAGACTTGAATATTTGGAAAATCGTTTAGATGACTTAAAGCTGAGCAAGGAGAGCTTTTGGTGGTATCTTGATCTACGTCGATATGGTTCAGGTCAGGATTCTTCTCTCAAAAGTTAATTTTTTTGGAATCACTGAGTACAGGTATTGATTTCATTTGATACTAGCAGTTATCTATAAGAAAGTTCAGATTCAAAAATATACTTTGACACACATGAGAATCATACTAATCGAGTTGTATATATCCATGTATCGTGCCATTTCTTCTTTCCCTTGAGAATAGTATAGTACCATTTTTGCACTCTGGTTCTGTTTTATTGTGAAAAGAATAAACCCATCCTATAAGCTTCCAACTTCAGGAAGTAAAAACCATATAAATAAGGAACCAAACTTTAATTTCATACATCTACGGGAAGCTCTTCATTTGATACATCATCACATAGAAAAAGGATAATAAAAAATCGGTCTTCTTTCTCATTAACTTATCGGGAAGCTTAATATAACTATCCTATTGTCCTATACATGATCAGGTAAACATCAGACATATCACATTTGTTTTTTTGGAGAAAAAGGAAAACAAAAGAAGTCTCTTTATTTCTTAGTATTTTACGGGAAATTTAGTACAACTATACTAACATTAAACCTAGTACTAGATTTATAAAAGGTGTGGATTCAGATTCCAAAACCTGAAATTAATCCATTTAGAGTCGGATTTGATGCTCCCCGCTATCTTTGTTCCAAGACTTCTTTGTGGGTCTGTTTCATAACCCATATGAAAAATGACGATACTTTGAAACATACATTAGCAACCATTTCACTACCACAGTTCTCCCAAGAGTTGAAATGTTTGATTCAAAAGTGTATTTTGGTACCTTGTCTTTGTGTTGACAGTTCCTCATGCGGGATTTGGACTGGGTTTCGAAAGGCTGGTGCAGTTTGCCACTGGAATGGAGAATATAAGAGATGCCATACCTTTCCCTCGGACACCTGGTTCGGCAGAATTTTAAGGACAAAGTTAAGTGGATATTGATTATTGTGTTAAAAAAATTTCTTCATTATTTCGGTGGAAATGAGACACTTTTTGTATACTAGCTTTATACTGAATAAAAGTTATTCAAAGGTAAATTAGAAAATTGTTTAGATGTCTTAAGTTGACTTGTTACTTAGTAGGGATTAAGAATAAAGTGTTTGGAGACTATGGAGTTCTCTATACTTCAATAATATAGTAGCCTTCCTATATTTATTAATGTGAAGGAAAAATATGGTTTTTCCATTATATATTATTCAGTATTTCTCGTAAGGCTGAGTTTGATATTGCTGTAATTTTGTAGAAAACCTGTTGTGTAAAAGTTGCTGAGGAAATTATTTTGATTTCGTAATTCAGTAATTACCATTGATATAAATGTTGTTTAAAATCAACTGTTCATGATTAATTACTGGATAGTTAATTGCTAAATATTTTTAAAAATTGTTTGTAACTGTAAAGTGATTGATAAAATTGATCAATGTTTTAAAATTATTTAGAAAGACTATTACACTTAAGGTGTCAATTGGTAAAATCAAGTATTAAGAGTGTGTTATTAAGAGCTTAATTTGATGTATTTAAGAGATTTTAATTTTTTTACTTATTTGTTAATGTTAATGTTAATGTCTATACCTTAATTCATTTTGAATATCTTAAAATTCATATAATATTTTAAGTGAATCGCTTCATTAAGAAGTGAATAATAGGTAATAAACAAGACCTAATTAATCTTATTTTATAAGTAAAATGTAATTGTAAAAAATATTTAAAAAAAGTTAACATATTATGTATATTTTGAAGGAAAATATTGCACCTTTCAAAAGTTAGACATGAATAAAACTGCAAAAAAACTGAAAAAGAAAAGCTATGAAATTTCTTTTTCAGGATTTGGTATGAAATTTTTTGATGACATGCCATTAGATTGAAGACGTAACTTGTTATTAGATGATATATAATAAAATGGTTCGAATTGAAAAAGAAATGATCAATTTGCAATATGTTATGATAATGTATCTTCTATTTTAAAAATAAAAATTTAGTCGATGTGATTTGAACAAAATCACTAAAATTTGAATCCGATCCAACACCTTCTTTTATTTTTTTTTAGCTACATTAATCATATCATATAAATATATAAAAATTGAAGTGAAAAATTGACTTATTTTCACTTAAAATATTATTGTTAACACTTCATATATATCACATTGAAAGTGTAAAAAGTGTGAGAAATGTTGGATTGTTATTTAAATAACAAGACTATATTACACTACTTGACATTTTGGCTAAGATCAAATATAATATATTTTTTAACTGTTTAAAGTTTAATATGTAGTCTAATAGTTCAAAAAAAAAAAAACAAATAAACGTCACTTTCGGAAACATGCAGATTATTGCCCTGCCTGGCTAACAGTGAGCCAAAATAGAAACTCCAACCTTATAAAAGACGCCACTATATGAGAAAAGTCATCGGGTCGAGTCTTTGCGATGATATAATCATATATCATATAAATATATAAAAACTTAAATATATAGAAATTTAAGTGAAAATTTGGTTTATTTTACCTTGAAAAGTTATTATTTATAGAAAATATATTTATACCACATCGGAAGTGTAAAGATTATAAGAAATGTTTGATTGCTATTTAAACACTGAGATTATGTGGTATAAATAATCAAGTGTAGTATATTTTTTAACAGTTTAAAGTTTGATATGTGAATTAATGGTTGACATTATATCACATAAATATATCATATAATCATATAAATGTATATATGTATATAAATATATAAAAGCTGAAGTAAAAAATTGGAG
>JAYMTC010000757.1:0-10762 GCA_036897605.1 Melianthus villosus
TCTTTGTTGCTTGATATCATGTCTACTGAAAAAAGTAACTTGCACATATTTCTAATGTTATGATGTGATGCAGTTACCTGTGTTCAGTTCAACCCTGTAGATGATAATTACTTCATCAGTGGCTCAATTGATGGAAAGGTCCGTATTTGGGACATTTGTTTTTGCCAAGTTGTTGATTGGACTGATATAAGGGAAATAGTCACTGCTGCGTGTTATCGCCCAAATGGGCAGGTTTGATCATTTTCTCTCTCTTTCATTTTGTAGTACACTCAAAATAAGATTGTTTTTAAATTTTTAACATGTATTTTCCTTTATACAGGGAGTGATTGTTGGCTCTATGGAAAGCAATTGCAGGTTTTACACTGTTTCAGGTATGCGTATTTGTTCTTTCCTTTTTTCACTTTCTTTTCTTTTATTCCTCTCAAATGAAACTCCAGCTGTTACTAGTTATCTTAGTGAGTACTTGTATTATAGTTCTATTCTTGCTGGACTTCTACTTTAGTATGTTAAAGTTAAATGACTGAAGCATAATAGGATATGATAACAATTCATTTTTATGCTGCGTCACATGATATTTGACCGTTAAATATTTAACAGTTTCAGGTGTAATATGTTTTGTTACTTCATTATTAATTGTTGATCTTGTGGCAACTGTTTTTTAATCTATGAAATACATTTTCCATTTACTGTTTTTAGAAAAGTGTGTGTTCCCTGGATTTTCATGGGCAATACATTTGACATTTGTTTCCCACCTGGCCATGGGGTTCATAGAACATTTTAGTTAGATGAAAGTAGTGATTATCATTTAACTACCATATTAGCAGTGGCAATGGTATCATTGAAGTCCTTAGATTCTTAAGAAGCCGGTAGTATTCTATTAATTTTCGAGTTTATTGGACATAATGTGTGCTTCGTATTTACTTTTGAAATTTGAAGCATAACAGTGTATTCAACTATTGAATACGGAGTAATTTCTTGGTTCATCTGATTTTGATTTAATTTCTAGTACGAGTTATGTCAACATTTGAGCTTATTGGACACAAGCTGCAGGCTCCTCTGTGTGCTTACTATTTACTTCTGAATCAATTATTACATGTTGAATTGGAACTGTATATTCAACTATTGTATCATTTTTAATTTCTACGTGCACATGGTTTTAATTGAAGTTAAATGAGTATATATATTAATGTTAAATAGCTGATATGTTTCTACATTGATCAGATAATCACTTGCAATTTGATGCTCAAGTATGCTTGTACAACAAAAAGAAATCACCTTGTAGAAGGATAACTGGCTTCCAGGTACTTATTTTATCCCCTGAGGTTCTTTAATCCACTTTACCACAAAAAATAAACTCTGTTTTTGTTCTTCCACATTCCGCTAACTATTGTTATCTCTCAGTTTTTCCCCCAGGATGATAGCAAAATAATGGTCACTTGTGCGGATTCACAAGTCAGAATCCTAAACGGGCTTAATGTAATTGGAAAATACAAGGGTATATTCTTGTTATTTTTTTCTTACTTCATTTTGTGATAAATGAAGTCTCCAATTTGATCTTTATCCATCCCTGAGTCCATTTAATCACCACAAACTTATATTTGGTTCTGTTAAACCATTTTGACTTTTAAAGCTAATAATGCTCCTAAATTTTGTTGCCTTTTCTTCTCCAGGCCTTCGTAGTGCAGGAAACCAGCTATCAGCCACTTTTACTTTCGATGGGAAGCATATTGTGTCAACTGGGGAGGACGCAAATGTGTATGTATGGAACTGCGGTAGTCAGGAAGAGATCGCTCTGTCCCAAGCAAAGTGCATTAGGTCTTGGGAGCGATTCTCTGCCAATGCATCCATTGCAATTCCTTGGTGCGGTTTAAGAGAGTGTGATGCACAAGACGGGTTGCAATTCCACACTCCGGGTGCAGCTTCCCCATTACCTGTGCGTTTATCTTCACCTGCTTGTTTCTCTCTCAACCAAAAATTTTATTCAGAGTCTTTTGCTAAGGGATCTGCAACTTGGCCTGAGGAAGAACTTCCTGATTCAAGTCCATTGAGCAATGCTTCAGTATTGCATAGAGGTCAATACAAGTTTCTTAAAAGTTCTTGCCAGAGTACATCCAATTCTCATGCATGGGGTCTCGTTATTGTAACCGCAGGCAGAGATGGAAAAATCAGATCATTCCACAATTATGGCTTACCTATAAATGTTTAGAGCTTGGGAGGGTCTTTAGCATCAGAAAGTATATTTTTACCAGGGTTTTCCCAGATTTTGAAGATGTACAAAAAGAAAAGAAAATCAGATCATGACAGGTGGTGGCAGTTCGGGGTTGTTCTGCCGAGGTAATCTTATCATGCTACTCAGCTTAATTTATAATTCTTTTATTTGTTAGTCAAAATGTACATGGCTGCTGTCCTGGAAAGAAATAGAACCTCATGTGGTTTGAGATATTATCTCTGTGCATTATTGAGTGCCTCGGGCCTTGTAAAAACCATTCTTCCTTTAAAATGAACCAGAATCAGAAAGCGTTTGTAATTTTAGGTAAATGTTAATATCGGTCCATATGCAGGTGTTGAACATAAAAATTTGAAAATACTGTGTCAAAAGCTATGCTTATTTTTTTAAAGTAATCAATGCACGCTTTTGGACAGATTCTTTCTCATAATAACTTTTTTAACATATGCCCGTGTTCAGATATTAATCTAATCTATAGTTTTATGTAGAAGGAGAGAGGGTGGGGAAACTATGCCACCAGAAAATGTTGGTTGATCTGAATGATTGAATTGCTTGTTGCCATTTGAATCTATGTTGCAGTAGGGTCAACCGCACCTGGTGTTTGGGGTCAGCTGCGTGGTGTCATGTTTCTGTCCACTGGACTAGGTTTTGTCCGAGTAATGCTTGCAATGCAAAGCCATTCACAAGGTCAGGACACAGTGGTGGTTGGAATTAATTGGCCGTGCCCATGTGAATTCTCTTGATACATGTCATTAGTTGCCACAGTTGATCTTAGTAGCATTGCGACAGCTACTAGTAAAAAATTACAACCACAATACATTCACATATAATGCTAATAAAACACTTCTGCAGCTTGTGCTAGCAACTACTGTAACAGTTCGTGCAAGTAAATATTGCCGAGCAGTAAGGTTTAGGTCTTCTTCTATTATGAACTCATCACGAAGTTCCCTGTTTCTGTCAATGTCAGATAACCCAAAAATATATATCCTATTTATCATTCCAGTTCTGCACTTGTGGAGTTGTAGGTGAAGTTACTTGAAGTGCTTTCTCGGCAAGTGCTAGTTAACAATAAATATGGACTCCTAGTTATACAATTATACAAGATCCTTCTTTTGACTGAAAACTGATCATCTCCCAATGGATTGTTGAAAAACTAAAATGTTACTTTAAAGAAAACAAATGTAGATTAGATTCAAAACAGTTAAAACGATCTTACTCTAATTAATATGAACTTCCCAAACTGTGCTTGTAACATGCAATGCCATGGACATTTCACGCTCACGGTTCAACAACGATGACACTTTGTTGTGCCCAATAAATGCAACTCATACTGCTAACATACAAGTTGGATAACTTACTTTCGATATTATGTTTGGTAAATTAGTGACCAACTCCATTAAATTCAATGTCTCACATTTATGCTAAGCTACACCCGTCAATTACTTCAGCTACAAGCACCGTGCATTCCGAATAACGTCAAACTCAAAAACCATTTTCACAAAGAACTTACATTTCATCTCAATGTTATGCAATGCACATTCTTTGGTCCTTTCACATAAACTACAGAATCTTTAAACACTAGGTATACATTTATATAATAAATCTGGTTTCAAACAACTTTGAGTAAATCTAATTTGATCAAACACAATCACTAGAAAATGGGATTGGTCAAATGATTTCACACATAATTGCATAGATTCAATACAAAGTGATACCAAACCAGCTTAACAGTAAACCAGATTGTATGTATAACAACTAAAACAAAACCCAATTCCCTATTTTTGTTTCAGGTCGAGGGGGTATTCGATGGGGATTCCATTAGATCTCTACAATTTAGTAAAATCACACAGGTATTAATCAATTAAAAAGACAAAAATAAATCCAATTGGGGACGAACGATGCGATGCATCAATCAGACAGGGAGCTTAGCAACATACACTGGATCGGAGCTCAGATTGTGAAACTGAGCAGAGGTATTGTCGATTTGGTGACTGAGAAGTGAATTAGGGAGCACGAGAGCGCGATCGTTGGCTTCGTCTTGATCTTCGTCTTCGTCGGTGGAGAGGTTGATGCAGGAGAAACGCTCAAGAGAAGCGAAGAAGGCCGAGACCACGTTGGTTCCGATCCAGTAAGCCATACCCTGAAGCTTAACGGAGGGCAGGCTGTCCATTTAGTTGATAGATAGTTCCGATGGAGATTAGGGTTTCGGTTTTGGGAGAGAAGAGTGGAAGAAAGGCTGAAAGAGAGTTTGATAGATTCTGCCGGTTAAACACATTTCAGCCATTTGATACTTTCCCGTTTTTAGAATTTAACCTTTTCATGTATCTATATGCATATGGATACTCTAGGATTATGATATTATACATGATACAATACGATACAATAAAATAAAATAAAATAAAAGCTTAATAAAGTGAATATTTATTGATAAACGAATTCGAATGGGATTACTTCAGGTTCAAATAATCTAGTTTAGTTCTACTTTCACCTTGATTTAATTAAACTAAAACAAATAATACTTTAAAAGTAAAATCCAAACCAATTTCAATATATAAATCAAATTTGATTAAAAAATACATTTTTATTTTGTCATTATCATATTTGATTGCACAAAAATAATTAGAATGGATATTTCATTAGAATATTGATCCTCGTGATATTTTTCCTTCTACGTGAGTTGATCTACTTAAATATAATATGATTGTATTATAAATAATTGTTGGACAATAACATTTCTCTTAAATTAACGAATTGTTTCTCACTATTTACATTACAATCCTTCGTGTTAAAATTGAATTTTTTTTTCCATACTAAATAATTGCCAATTTGAAAAAATTAGTCTTATTCAGATGAATGGTCACTCTATTCTTAGGATTGTTCCGATATAATTCTTAGTTTATTTATTTTTCATCAATTTAACATTTTGATTCGATGTTTTGATTATTTTTTATCATTCTAATTATTTGGTCTCTAACATACGTTAGAATTTCTCAGCTGACATGCTACGTAATGAATTGGACCCATAAATTTTTTTTCCATATGACTAGTATATGTTCATGGTAAAAATAATAATCAATGGACTCTGTATAAGTTTTTTTGTTGAAGTTAGATGACTAATTTTAACCAAAATAAATATCTTACGTATAGTTTAAATTTTAACATTCGTATTTATAATTTTTTTTTAAATACGCACGAGCGTAAGTACATGCAAAAACAAATATAAAAATTCAAAATAAAGCCAACATGTGGATCCTTCCCCCACGTTATAAGCAGAAGCAAAAGTAAGGCAAAACTGTATATTCTTTGAAAACTAATAATATCAAGTAGCTTAATATCAAATTTTGGAATATTGTAGCCCTCCATCCTTCATCCTGTAAAAGATAATATGTAGAGAATTACGCTTCTCAGCATCCCGGGCGGATGTTAACATCATGTGCCAGCGCATTACTCACAATGGAGGCCACAATTATATGAATTTGACGGAGTAATTATTTTTTGACAAAATGACAAAAAAAAAAATCAGAATCGACTAAAGATTAAATTAGAACAAACACGAGAGTCTACTGACCACTCAGCTGAACAAGCCAATGAACATTGGCATGGTTCACGTGACCAATCTTTCTCTTTAACGTAGAATATTAAATATATATTTTTCACCATCCTCGTGAATATAATCAGAATAATATATGTAATTTAAATAGATTTTACATTCAATTTATTATGAGCCATTTTTTCTAACCACTCAGTTCTCTTCTCTAATAAGATAAAATGTTTGTTAACCTTTATTTCTGCAATAGTTCTATATTTAGAAATTTCATCTAACCTTGATTCTTAACCTTTGAAACAAAAGTTACTGCTAAATTCGGTATAAAATAATCAAAATTTGCCCCTAATAATTTATAACTGCCATTAACTGTTTTTTTGTTCCCATAGCTAAGGCAAATTACAAAATCAAAGGAAACACATAATTTAATATTACCAACTAGTCCTTCCTCTTCAAGCCTTTAAAAAATGAGGAAGGTATTGGTCTACCCTCTCATAGCCACGGCCGTCATCATCTTCATCTTCTTTGCTCCATCCGATAGACCTGTCCAAGATCTTCCTATTGGTGCTAGTCGTCGTCTACGCCATAAATCCCCTACGTTCGACCCTTTGGTGGCCAGGGCGGAGATATTTAAGGGGGAAAATAAACATGAAGAAAACAATGAAGAGGAGATTAATGAATCAGACTATTTTAATGAAGAGGGTAAATTGAATATAACTGCAAGATTACTTTTTTTGTTTCCTATGATAGACATAGAGCCAAAAGATGGAGTTGTAAGCTTGAAGGAATTAGAGGATTGGAATGTAAAACAAGCGAAAGATCGTTTGAAATTTTTGACAGAAAAAGAATTAGTTTCACATGACAAGGATCATGATGGTAATATTACTTTTAGGGAATATTTGCCTCAATTTTCTGATCAAGATATCGGTAAGTTTTTTTCTTTTTTGTTCGTGTTTGTTTGGCTAGAAAATAAATATTAATTGAGGATCAAATTGGGTGAAAATAGAAAAAACTGGAATGGAACACGGAGAGGCGGGATGGTGGAAAGAACAATTTGAAAATGCTGATGTTGATGAAAATGGATCTCTCAACTTCGAGGAGTTGAATGAGTAATTGTTTTCTTCTCTTTTAACAAATTAACACTTTTAGAAATGTTTTATATAATATATTATTATTATTATTATTATTGCAGTTTCTTGCATCCGGAGGACAGCAACAACATGAATATTCAAAAATGGTTATTAACAGAAAAAATAAAGTAAGAAATATTTTATTTTTTTCATTTTTTTAAAAGAATTGTTAAGAAAACAAGAAAATTGCAGGGGGATGGACAGTAACAACGATGAAAAATTAAGTATGGAAGAATTCGTGGATAGAGCGTATGATCTATATAAGGACTACATTGAATTTGAGACTGCTGGTGGTTATGTTCCTACAGCTGAAGAAAAATTTGCTCAACTTGACACTAACAATGACCAGTATGTATTTTCATCAATTTCTTGATTTCATTTTTACATTTTCTAGTAATTTTCACAATTACAATACCATGCTTAAAGTAACTTATTTTATTATTGAATTATGTTTTATAGACTCTTGGATGTTGATGAATTAACAGCAATACAACGATATCTTTATCCCGGTGAAATTTCTTATTCCAAATATTACAGTAAATATTTGATGCACGAGGTTAGTTCATAAATTATACATTGTTGTTTCGCTAATTTATAGAGTAGAATAATCTAATTTATGAGTTATTTGATGCAGACTGATGATAATAAAGACGGTAATCTGACATTTGAAGAAATGATCAATCATAACTATATTTTCTATGATACAGTAAATCAACATCAACATGAAGACTATATTGATGATTATTATGAAGAACTCTGAGATTATGATTGTATTGGATGATCATAAATTTTTGTTATTGTAATATTCATTTTTGCTTATCAACATAAGTAGATGTAATTATTAAGTCTTTTTTCGGGGATTAATATTTTTTTGAAAGTTTTCGTGTAGTTTTAAGAGGGCAACTCTTTAAAAATAAAACAAATTTTAAAAACAAAATTACTCTTATCTTTTCTTTTGACAAATTGTTTAAAGTTCAACATTGCTTTGCATACGAATGTATTGGCCAAATATATAAAACCCTTACTAATTAAAAAAGAAGAGAGAGTTCAAACAGTTTATTTATTTTAAAATTTGATAGGTTAGTACTTTTAGACCATTTATTATTTATAAATTAGAATAATGCAAATTGAAAATATTTAGAAAAAATTGTGCTAATACCATTGTTGAATCTTGAGAAAGATTTAAAATGCACTATTAAACATTTCAATTGTTAATTGAGATAGATTTAAAATGCACTATTAAAAATTGTGCTAATACACAAAATCATATATATTTTTTTCAAATTGCTTGAAATAAAAATGGTTAATTGTATTTTCGTGTATATAAATCTCCACTGAATATAGCAACAATTTGGAGATGATTTCAATACGCGTAGTACTTACCCATCAAATAGATACTAACAATAGTATAGCAGTGATAATATGTTGATACTTGTGCATTACTGAATTGATTTCTATTGCATCAAAAATAACAAAAATTAACAACGTAAAGGTGCTTCAGAGTCACATTAACCCGACTTCTCCACTGTCTTGGAGCTATTTCCTTTCACATTGTAATCTTCCTACAAAATTTGAATACAAATTAAGGGTATCTGAATTTCATTGTATCAGATGAATTTGGAAGGAATCGGTGTTTGCAACCGTAATACTTGAAAGTGAACATCAATCAGATGTTCAATGGCTCGGACTCCGCGTCTCTTTCTTTCGATGCCCACTCCTCTGTCTCTGCAACATACAATTTACTTCCTGATGTAAGATTAATGTCAATGAAGAGCCACGGGTAAAATGTAAAACAGTTTCCATAAGAGCTACAAATTTTGCTGAATGCTATAAATGAAAAATTCTAAGACGCCCCCTCCCTAGTATTGTTTTCTTTTGCCTGAGCAAAACTGAAACCACATTTATACTGTATGAAGATCAAGTGCACAATCAAACTTACTTGGCTTATCCGCTATCACCAATAGCCGCCTTTGCAAGATTGATGCTACAAAGAGGAAAATTGAGCACATACCAAACATAATAGTGATCGGGAATGCGTTCACCTAAAAGAAAAAGAGAAAAAATGAAAACAGCTTGTGAGTACTGTGACTTTTCTGTTTGCTTTGACACATGATCCTGCAAAATCTCAAATTCAGTAAAGTATATGCTAAAAGCTCCGAACATACATTGTATAGAACGACGCACACAAATATATTGAGAGGAATACGGAAGAAGTTCATGATGGTGCTTCTAGCCTCCTCGGGGATGTACTGGGATCTCATCTTCATAATGGATGGCCAGAATATTCCTACACAAGCCTCAAAGGTACAGAAACCGAGAAGTTGGATACTGCCTGAGAAAGAGATGCTTCCACCTTTCACATTAGATGGTGCTACCCAGAACTGTGTTATGGATTTGATAAATAAGCATCATAAGAATGAAAAATTGCAGGGAAAGGAAAAAAACTATAATCTTAACATACACTGGTCAAAATTGGAAACAGGAGAGAGGCAGCAGAGACTAAAAAAACGATTTGCATGTAACTCTCCACTCTTGTTGATGTTCGGGCCATCAGGCGTGACGCGATGGAGCTTCCCATCATTGAAGCCAACATGAATGTAGCAAATATAAAACCATGGGGAATATCCTCTTCATTTGGGCTCAAAGCGGGAGTCCAGAGGAATACAAAGGTATACATTGAACCTTCAAACAGAGACTGTATAGCACCCAGCAATGCAATTTTCTCATCTGAAGCACATAAAGATAAAGATAACATTAAAGGAAACACTACGGTATGCAGATCAGGACTGTAGGCAGAAGCAAGGTGGAAGAGTTATAGATCGACCAACAAGATGTAAAAAAATACAGTGATGGACGATCAGTGATGGTACAAATAAAATAATGCATAAGCTTAAGGAACTGAACAAAATATTGCAAGAGTAGTCGTAACAAAAACATAAAGAAACACATCCAACCTCAAAATACAGGTTTAAAAATTATAAAGACAACATTCAATTTCAAGTACTATAGGCTTCAAAAGCAAAGTAGTATAAACTCAAAGATTGTAAGTTTTTCACTGTACCAGAAGCAATTGCAATAGCCGCACTCCTGAATTGGGTCATCAAGTCTTTGTTCTCCGTAAGGTCTCCATAGTTTTCACTCCATGATGATAAAATGATGGCCATACCAATTGCAAGAAAACAAGCAGCGGCATCGAAAGGAGCCACAGGCCCTAGAGCAAGGGAATCAACAAGAAAATTTCCAAACAAGCCAGCTATGATGGCAACAAGACCGTTCCCAAGAAATACTGCCTTTGAGAAGGTTAATGCCAGCCACTGTTGTTCGAAACCCCTCTGTATTCAGATATTTAGGAATTAACAACTTATTAATAGATGGGTAAATTGTTTGTTTTTGCTATTTATGTCAATCACGGTTGGTCCAGAAATTCACACAAATTGCAGAAAGAATATGCCAAAGAAAAATAAATTATATGAAATTTGTAAATATAGATTTGGTTGCATAAATAAACCAATTTTATCAGCAATTAAAAGAAGGTAACTGGATAACTCGTTCTCTCACAAAATGCCAACAAATGTTTCAATGGAATTCAAAAGGGTTTCCCATTATGAACAGTAGCAAGTTTCTTGTGAAGGGAGGTCCCAGAGAAATATTTTTCAGGAACTATAATCACCTTCAGATGATAATTGTAACAGAGAAAAAACCAAAAATGGGCTTTAGGTATCTCTATGATCTGAACAAGTTCTTGTTTTAAACTTAAATTCCATATAGACATTCATGGTGACTAAACATATTTCCAAATAAAAGGTCGATAGATGACCTTACCTTGTTGTGTTCTGCAACAAGCCATGACTCAAATGATGA
>JAYMTC010000758.1:0-10759 GCA_036897605.1 Melianthus villosus
TATTACCAAGATGTGGTTATCCATATTTCATAGCCCACACGCTGCACCAGCACCTTCGCCACTAAACTGTTCTTCAATGGTAGATTTAGCGTCAGTTCTCCCATCAATTCATCCATTACGAACAATAAAACACATCAACCATCAATGTTTCTCAAAAGGAGAAACCCTAACTAGAGGGGAGCCGAAGTATCAAAACTCTAAAACTTGCTTATTACACCCTCTGTTCTGATGCTCATAAGTTATAATTGAGACTGTTCATCTGCTTTTTGTTTGATCAATTCTCTGTATCATTTTATGAGTTAACACCTTATTTGTCCATAAAAAGATAAATTAATAGGTTATTAGAGCACAAAAAGCACGTAAATTTATTTAGTAGTCTTTGAACAATGATCATGCGAAGTTCCATACAAACACAATATCTATCAATTTGTAACTCATGAATGAAACTTAATATGATACATGTCAAACTACACCATTATTGCAACTCATATGATGAAAAACTGAATCCTGATCGTCCTTCATTGGTAGATTTCAACTCCAGCTTTTGAAATGGGCTGTAAACAAGGAATTTATCATTTATTTAATTTTTAAAGCTACAAAGATATAACGACAAAACAATGTCATCTCATAAATGAACACAATGACATGAATCTCTAAAGTACAACTCATAACGGGGAGAAAGAGAGTAAATACCTGCTAATAGGATCATAATAGAAGCCACTAATGGATCCATCACTGCAAGAGAAGCAAACATAGTAAAACCCAGCTATAGTAAGTCCACAGTCCGTTCCAACATTCACAAAGTATTTTTCCTTCCATCTCTGCAGCGAAAATCAAACAAAGTTGTGTCACAACTCAATTCATGTTGATTCCTTCACTGAATTGGATAATAAAAATGACACCCGATTACCATAAATACGTAGGGATAATTACTCAGGTCCAGGGACTTTCCACCATCAACCTCCACCTGGCTCTGAAAAATGGAAGCATCTATTTGCTTTGAGGAAATAATAAAGTTGATCGCAGAATAAATTCTTACAAGTGAAAGTTCTTATATGCTTACCAGAAGGGGTGAAAAGGATGGAAACTTAGTCCAGTGCCTTACGTCATCCTCTGGCCTGTGAAAAAAGGTAAATTGTAAATGATCTGACCCAATTCCAATAATAAGGCTCTCAGTCTTGTCTAGCAAACAAGAATGGGGCTTTATTTAGACCAACCCAGTTTTAAGCAGCATGGGCATGAATTTGATATTATATTGTAAGCTATATCAAATAAAATGTGAGCTTGTTTCCCGTAAATTTCAATTTCAAGGTTTTTTTATACTTACTCGTATTGCAGGGTTATGAAATATATATTTTGGATTAATTGCATATATGGTCCTTGAACTTATAATACATTTCACATATCATCCTTAAATTAAACAATTGTTCATTTTAACCCTTGAACTTGTAATTTTGTGCACTGTTAGTCCTAAAATTAAAAAAATTACATTTAATTTAACTTTTCATTTATTTTTATTGTTAAATGAAGAGTATAATAGAAAAAAAAATGAACTTTTTATATTTAAAGAGTCCATTTAAATATAAAAAGTTTATTTTTTTCTATTATACCCTTCATTTAACAGTAAAAATAACAGTTGAGTGAATGTTTATAGTTTTAATAAAAATTATAAAAATAACCATTATATTTTAAAAAGTCATTTAAATATAAAAAATTAATTTTTTTTCTATCATATCCTTTACTTAATAGTCATTTTTAAATTTGAGGACCAACAACGCACAAAATTACAAGTTCAAGGGTAAAAACGAGCAGTTGTTAAGTTTAAAGATTATATGTACAATTTAAGGATCATGAATTTTTTTCTCTTACAAGTCAACTCGGCATAATGAAATCTTAATTGAAACAATCAATGGTTCCTCATTACAAAATTGAGTAATGCCAATCATTTCTATTGAAGATATCCAAGCTCAATAAAAATTAAAATAGGTAGAAGAAAGAAAAAGGGAATAAAAATTAAAATAGGTAGAAGAAAGAAAAAGGGAAAAGAAGACGCACGCTGCTTCCCATTTTCCAGTGAAAAAAGTGTAGTTCTTGGTGTCAACTATCTCTCCTTCCCAAAAGGTTACTACCTTCCATCCACAAAGAAAAGAAGGTATACATGTTATATCCATTTGTTGGGAAAAAAGGAAAGAAAGACAGATTCAAGTCTTGACCTAAGTTGTAGTTTGACACCTCTAATAGCCTCCAATGAGCCGGTTCGCTTAAATGAACCAGGATTGTTTTGTATAGCCTCTTAATAAGCACGCAATAGTGATTAATTATTATGTCTAAAGATAGAAACTAAACTATTAATAGAGATAAAAAATGTACTTCTGAATGATATGATTTCACATCCTCATTTACTCATAGTTACGAACTAATATTCTTTTCTTTCTTGAGTTCTTTTACTGTAGCGTGAGGTTTGTGACTTTTTACGATTATCTGTTGATCCTTAGTGGCTGCTTGCTTGGAGGTTGGATGGTGTTTTCAGGACTTTCTGTTTTTTTAATTCTTTGTTTTCAATGTTGCCTTGTTGTTTTTGTCCTTGTTCTTCTCTAGGTATTCTTGCAGAGCTTTGTCAGTTAATTTGGTTTTTTTTCCTCTCTTTTTTTGGGTCTAGGTTCGTTCTTTGTTGGTTTGAAGGGTGGTTTTTGCTTCGTGTAAACTGGACTCTAATATTCTCGCTAAAACATGTCAAAACTATTATCCTGGAAAGTTCTAACGGTTAAAAAATTTCATTTTCTGTTAGAAACTGGATTCCTGCATTTTTTAAATAAGTTAATTATGCAAGATGAGTACAGGTTCCAAATTTTGTTTCAGATGTTAGTGATCGACCTGCCTTCTCTTAAATTGCCATAACTATTCTAGAAAATCCTAAACTACTCAAACTTCATATTTACTGGAAGCAACAGTTCCGTATATTTTTAAGGGTATAATGGACAATAGCCTGACGAATTACAGCTTATTATTTTAAATTTAAGATCCTACATATGCAAGCACGTCTACCACACTCGTCATGCAGCTTCAATTCCAAGCACACCAATGATTTAATTATCAACTAAGTTATCAAAATAATAATTATCAAAATTTCATCACTTAGATTCCCACCTTTGGAATAAACAAATTGCAAAGACATCAAGAAAACCGTAAGGCTGATAATGAAGTAACTAAAAGGGATCCACAACGGCATAAGTTATCAACAACTCTGTATATGTTTCTCTCTTTATTTGATTAAAATATAGCAATTTTTTTAATTTTCCGTTTCAGTGATCTATACACCAAATAATAGGAGAGATATAAACGTAAATAAAATGCACATTAAATGTAGAAGCATGAAAATAAGGCAGATCATGTGAAGTACTCATGCTTACTGGAGTATCTGCCATAGGAACATTAAGAGCTTCAATGGTGCCACATAGATACCCATGATCGTGATCACATCCTTGGATACGAACATTAACTCTCCATGCCTCATCTTTCTGACGACTAGAAACATTCTGAGTACCAGAAAAGGCCTGTAACATGAATATGTAACAGATACAGAAAAAAGGTTTGAATTAGAACAAGGGATAGATACTTAAACAATGAGCAGTCTAACTGAATCTAGATCTACCAATAGATGATATAATCAATCGCAAATGCTACAACATCATTTTTATTACGATATTATGTTTAAACAAAGTAATGTATCATAATGAGACGCATGAAGACTTTTACAGTCATCATGTCTTGTACCAATCAAGAAGGATTTTCGTATTTATCAAAGGCGTAACTGCCCAGATTTATTTATTGTTTATTAATTAGTATCAATTTATTTTATGTTTATCAAGTTTTATTAGTTAGTAGTTATTTATTCATATTTATTAAATTAGTTCGCTAGTTATTTGATACTTATCAAGTTGGTATCGGGCCTATAAGCACATGCTCTATTACATGTTTAAGGATCTTTTACTATGAATAAAACTTTAAATTGAGAATTTAGTGTTACAGTTTTAAATTATTGATATTCGTGCATTTGTGGATTTAAAAAATTATGCTTCCTCATATACATTATACAGTTACACTCTGCATATCAAGAAAATTTGTACTCAATAAAGTTTAGTTGATTATGAAATTATATCAAATATAAATTTGAATTACAAATTGTGATAAGACTCGGTACTTACACAAGCAGCACAATAGTCATAAAGTTCAATAGAATTACAGAGGTAACATGAACAGAAAGGTTTATTCAATTTCATCAAGGACAATAATTTAATCGACCTATAACCACATTCTTAAACCTCAACTAGAAGCAATTACACTTAGTTTTATGCAGTTTTCAAAGAGTTCCCAATATTATTGATTGAGAACTCATACAATATTCTTGTTCAAAACCATTAAAGGCCACAAAGGGAAAATGAAGTTAAAACTTGGAACTAATTCTCTAGACACTCCTATTCTCAAAACACTTCTATTAAGACCTTAGTGTTCTGTTCTAATACTCAATTATTTTCTCTAACTATTCTTTTGATATCTTATCATAAATTTCTTCAATAGAAATTCAGTTGACACAAAAATCACATTTTCCTTCTTGAATTTCTAAGTAACCTCGGATTGCTACTTATCTATCCCTTTACTATCTCGAGAACATCAATTGGCTATGAATAATAAATGAGTTGTGATGACAGTGTCCAGAATGAACAGTGAAAACTGAGGAAGCCCCATGGAGCTTATCAAGCAATGTGGTAAAACTATAGGAGTCAGGCCAATTCAGCATCTAGAGCCAGATAAGGGTAAAGACGAAATGAGTCACCCTTAATGTTAGCTGCTGGTTAGCGGCTGATTTAATTAGCTACTTTGTTAATGTAATTAATGTATTTCCTATTTAGGTAATCAACTCTAAGTTAAAAGAGTTTATTTTAGTTCTTCCGTGTTTAGGTAGGAAGGACTGGTATATATACAATTATTTTCTTCTGATACAAACACACTTTTTTTGCTCAATATTTTCTAATGTGTCGTTTGGTAAAATTAATTTCCAGTCTTAAATGCTGAATCAACACCTGAATGTGTCTGAATTAATTACGAGTTAATTAAGATGCAATGATTTAATGTGGTAAAAATAATTTTAAAACCTAATATTAAGCATTATTTATAGTTAATTCAGATACAGGCTCTTAATGATTCAGCCAAAATTTTAATACTTAATTACTAAGGGGCATTAAGAGTCTATTAAAACGTTTAACTTAACAAGTAACCAATTCACTTAACACTTAATGATTAAGTGAACGTCTCATTAAGATATGAATAAGAGATAACATACAATACCTAAATTTTTCATGGATCCACGTGTCTCTTATTCTCCTGCTCTACACAGCGCTTGTTCAGTCTCTTGTTCCTAGTTATCTTGATCAAGTTCTTACATCCTCGTGTCTTCAGACAAGTACAATTCATTTTTGCGTCGTTTTAATTGCAAACTGCTCAACCTGGGCATTCCACTTTAAGATATTTGACAAATACATAACGGAGAGATGTATGGAGCCATGTCGATGGCACTAAACGTGCTCCCAACATTGTCTAGAATCTCTTACCCTCCAAAATTACAGGTGTGATGTGTAATTACCTAAAGAAACTTTATAGACAACAATGCTCACAAATTTCAGCTTGAACATGAATTATCCATTCTCCGATAGGATCATCTCTCTATTTTTTTTCTTTTTACTCTAGTTTTATGAATCTTTGGTGGATTATACTGATTATACTACCTTACTTCCGGAAGGTCTTGATGTTGTTCAATATGCTCATGAAATTGCAAAAGGGGATCAATTTTTAATGAAATTGAGATATGAACCTAGAGGTACCATGTCCAATCTTACAAATCAAGATCTTGTTTCTCCTTGGATGCATATTAATGATATGTTTCGAGAGGGGCAATGCATTCTCATCCAAATAGCCACTGAACAATATGCAGCATAAAGTAAACCAAGAGGCAGGGACCTGAGTTTTGTTCAATGTTTTTGTTGTAAAGGATTTGACCACTACGCTTCAAATCATTCCAAAAAATTCAGCAACTATACAAAAAGGATGGTCATATTATAATGGAATGTTCTACCCAACCTCTCAAGAAATTCAACAAATATTACCTCGATTGGTTCTTCTAGCACTAGCGATTCTGTGGATGCAGCATCTATGACACATAGTGCTCCTACTCTAATTCATATTGTGACCCCGAAATGATTATATCTACATTTTCTACTTTAGGACTCTCAGGCCTTCTCGACTTTTTCTACCTAATATTCTGATTCTGGCGTATCTAATCATATGAAAAAATAATGCTCAAAACCTAACAAATGTTTTAAAAATCTTAAAATTCATATTGTTAGCAACAAACGTTTACCTATCACAGTTGCTAGTGATATTTCTTCCTCTTTAACTAATGTGTTTGTCTCTCCTAGTCTTGCAACTGATATTGTTTCAGTTGGTCAGTAAATTGACAATGATTGTAAAGTGTTCAGGTTGTGTTGTGCAGGATCAACAGTTAGTGAAGATGATCGCAAGGGGGTCTAAAATAGGACGTGTTTCTCCTTTCCAATTTCTCTTGTCTCCATGTCTTTCGTTACCTTTTGTCACTTGTCATTTTGCTCATATTGATTACCGAGCATGGCATAAACGTCTCCGACATCGAAAATCTGATGTACTCCATGATTTGCTAAATTCCGATTTACTTGGGTAAAAAAGTCACTTTCTACTAATGATGTTCAATGTGATTGCAATTCTTGCAAACTTGGTAAAAGTAAAACTTTGCTATTTTTTACTCACATACCTAATGTTACCCAACTTTTTGAAATGATATAAAATGATCTATGGGATATGTCACTAGTTACCTCTCATGCTAATTACAAGTCATTTCACTTGAATTAATTTTTTGCATTCTAAAAATTAAGTGTTTTATGTGTTCAAATTTTCTATGCATATGTTCAGACCTTATTTTTCTGCCAGAATTAAAATCCTACAAACAGAAAACGGGGTAAATATATCTCATTTGTTTCAAGAACTTACAAGCTAATGAACTAATTTCTAAACCCCACAATAAAACATTATAGTTGAAAGAGAAAAATGTCACCTTCTAGATGTTGTTTGCAGCCTTCTATTGGAATAATCAGTTTCCACTCATTTTTTGTGTGAAGCTCTCTCCACCGCTTTCCACCTTATTAACTGATTTCCTTCTCTCTCATTGAATTGAACCATGTCTCTCATTTCACTAGGTTATTTGATCATCCTCTCAACTACTATAACCTTCGTACATTTAGTTGTATATGTTATGTTCATCTTCCTGCACACTTCCTGCACACGAGCGTACAAAACTAAGCTCAATCAGTTAAATGTGTTTTTTTAGGATATTTTGTAGATTAAAAAATGTTTTCTTTGTTATGATCACAATATGCGTCGTTTTCGAATTTCTAGAAATGTAATTTATAAAAAAAATCAGTACTTTTTCTCACTCATCAAGATCCTCTTTCTCCTTCATTTTGTTTTATTGCCTTTATTTATTAGCTTTGCTGCAGATTCTAAACCACTTTTGAATAGTTGCTCCGATTAAATCATTCGAAGACATAGTACTCGAGTTAGTAAACCTCCAGGTAAGTATGATTTCCCAAATCCTGTATCCTTGAGAGCCATATGTCTTCTACACCTATTCTCTTATCTTATAAACATGCAACCGAACATGGTGTTAGTCGAAAGCTATCTAGAACTTCTTGCACTTGAAGAAAATCAGACTTGAGATATTGTATGATAACCTCCGTCTATCAAACCTCTTGGCAGTTAATCTGAGTTTTCTATCAAGCTTCATTCCCGTGTGTTTATAGACCATTACAAGGCTCGGTTGGTGGTTCTTGGGAATAACCAAGAGTATGACCTAGATTTCAAAGAGACCTTCGCACCGGTAGCCAAGATGACCACGTGTGAACCACCGTAGCACTTGTCGCATCTCAATCATGACTTACTTTGAATTGATGTCAAGAACGCATTCTTAAATGGTTTCAAGGAAGTTTACGTAAAACTTTCATATATTATGCCTACTTCCTCTCCTAATGATGCTTACAAACTAAAACGTTATTCATATAGCTTGAAACAGACACTTCCAGACACCTCATATATGTTTGAAAAGTTTCAGTCAACTCTCCTTGGTATTTCTTTTACTTAAGGTCAATATGACTCCTCTTTATTCTCCAATTAAAGACATCCAAAGGCATGACTGTTCTTCTTATTTATGTGGATAACATCGTTGTCACTGGTTTTGATTTAGAGGTCGTCTCTAAGCTTCAGAAATTGTTGCATTCAACGTTCCACATGAAAGACCTGGGCTAGCTCACTTACTTTTTGGGTTATAAGTTCATCATCGGCCTCAAGGTACTCTTTTGAATCAGCACAAGTACATTCGGTATTTAGTTCAATTAGCCAGCCTCACATGTAATACTTCTGTGGAAGGCCCAATGGAAATTATGTGAAATATCGACCTGACGAAGGAGAGTTTCTTAAGAATCCTATTTTATATCGAAGCTGGTTAGATGTCTTATTCATCTAACTATCACTCGACAAGACATCTCTTATGTTATTCACATTGTTAGTAATATGCAATCTCCTGGAAATCTCCATCTATCTACAGTCCGCCGCATAATACGATTCTCGCACATCTAATCGTGACCTTTATTTTCCTATTGGTTCTTCATTTCAACTTCAAGCCTATAGTGATGTTGATTGGACTGGTTGCCCAAACAACAAGAATTCACCATTGGATGGTGTATATTTCTTGATGATGCTCATATCTCTTGGAAATGCAGGAATATTATGTATCCAAGTCATCCAAGACAAAATATCACATCATGTCTGTTCCCTATTCTGAGATCATTTGGTTACGCGGTCTCCTCACAAAGCTTGATAAGTCGCAACTTCAACTAACTCCAATTGCATGCTAACAACATTACTGCTATCAAAATTGTTGCCAATCCTATCTACCCTGAGCACGCAAAGTACACATAGATTGACTGTCAGATTATTACCTTGCTTCAAATCTTCACAATTATACAGCTTGCAGATATCTTCACAAAATCTATGATATGTGAGCGCCATAATTTCTTACGGCAAATTGATGCTTGTAAAATTACCAACATCAATTTGAGGCGAGATGTCAGAAAATTTAGTTGTTGATTTAATTACCGAATTTGTTGAAGTATTTTATGTATTTCCTATTTAGGTAGTCAACTCTAAATTAAATGAGCTAATTTTAGTTCTTCCTCATTTAGGCAGGACTAATTTTGTATATATACGAATGTTTTCTTCTAATACGAAAACACTTTAGGCTCAATATTCTTGTGTTTGATAAAATTAAGTGTTAAGTCATCAATACCGAATCAACATCTGAATGTGTCTGAATTCATTAATAATTTAAAAGTCAATGACTTAATGAGGTAAAAGTGACTCCAAAATTTAATATTGAGTATTATTCAGAATTAATTCTTAATAATTCAGCTAGCACTTAATAGTGTTGTTTGATAGCATTTATTCACCTCTTGATTGGGCAGTTCACTTACCGGTCACTTGTTTGGTAGAACGTCTTAATAGGCTCTTAATGCCTCTTAATGATTAAGTACTAAAATTCTGGCTGAATCATTAAAAGCCTACATCTAAATTGGCTCTGAATAATGCTTAATATTATATTTTGAAGTTATTTTTACCACATTAAGTCATTGCATTTTAGTGAACTCTTAACCAATTTAGACACATTCAGATGTTGATTCAGTATACAAGATTTATCACTTAATTTTATCAAACGACACCTAAGAGTCATTCAGATACTATTAAGACGTTATACCAAATAAGTAACCAGTTCACCTTACACTTAATGATTAAGTCAACCGCCCCATTAATAGTACATAAGAAGTAATAAATGACCACTAAATTTGTCAGTTAAGGCCCAAGGCTTCAAGAAAAAGGGTTGCAATAAGGTTGTCATGACTCGTGATTCATTCAAGCAAGACAACAAGTGCATTCCAACCTGGATTTGTTTTGTTTGACTTCCAAACCAGTATGATGGAAATTTTACATTTTCATGTTCTACCTTGACAGATAACCACTTTTTTTTTAAAACAGATGGTAGAGAGGTAACGATAAGATAAAGCCTAAGAAGAACAAAAGCAGAGAAAAGGAAAGAGAGATAAGTTCAGGAGAAAAGAAAGAGTGACTATAATTGAGGGTGAGTTGGATGAATTACTTATCGAAAATGTGATAGAGGGTAGGCCAAACATGATGATTGAATAAGTTGGCAGACTGTTGGATGGTTGAAAGATTGTCAGCTCGTATGCATCCCAGGTTGTCATAATTAAGTAAATTCATTTATTCAAGCAAGATGATAAAGGACTTATAAATGATGATCAAGTTACAATTAGCTCCAAAGTCCTATGTTAACTTCTGACCATATTATTTAGTAAAATGCCAAGGGAGGCTGCTCGACGTAAAACAATGTACTTGTTGTCAATGCATTTGTTGTGCTTGGAGTTGATCCACAAAAATGATAACTCTACTTTGATGGATTTAGATAAATTAGACATTGACTAGGAAATGATTTAATTCCCTATGTAATCACTTCATGGATATGTAGATGCAAGGCAATTTGAAATATAAGTAAACCCTAAGTTGCAAGAAGCAGGAGTGGTGTGGGAATTGTTAAAACTTAAAAAAT
>JAYMTC010000759.1:0-10758 GCA_036897605.1 Melianthus villosus
TATCATTATCATATACTCTTAAAAATGAATAATTTCTTTCATCGAAGTTGTACATTATTATTTTACTTCAATAATATGTCTTGCACCTAAGAGTGCTAAGCCGCACAAGCATATTAAATGCTCACGTTATAGTTACCTTGTCATATTGCAAAGTTTTAAATCTACATCGTCATGTCATTTAATGTAATTAAGCACATTCTATCATATCTTTGTCAGATTCATATTTTTTTATCTTTTACTTATCATGTTATTAGTCCAATCTTGGACTTAGTTTCATATGTGGTTAAACCGTCAACTAGATAAATTGTATTTCAACACAAGTTGTTCAATAATCATATATACTAATTAAGTCATATTGTTAAATTATTACTAATATTCAATAATAAATGCACAATAACAATTTTAATCATCTTATTATTTTCTTATTCATGTTTCACTATATTTGTTATGAAATCATACTCTTATGAATCTAATTATCATATCATAGTATAATCTATTACGTATCAGGTTATTTATACCTTCCAATACATGCATTATTAATTCATAACTAGTTGATAATATATGCATGACCTATTAGGCTTATCACATCGTGTCATTTCTAATGATGTGCAAAATATATCATCATATTAATAGTTTAATAAATACGCAGACATCAAAATCATCATGTTAATACTTTAATACCATATGAAAGAAATCAAATTATTGTCATCGTGCTATCATATTATCATGTTATGTATGTTTCTAGAATGTTCAATGCATAACAAGTGTAATTCATATGCATTTTTATCATGTACTGTATCTCTGATGTTGGTCCGATCTTGTATTGTCTTTATAATCCTAATTAGGACTCAAAAATCAAAGCCTGACATATCATGTAATGGGGGAATCATCCACACCCATATCTATAGTTATACTGACTATGTCATATCTAGATATTCGGCAACCTATGGAATATACGAATCTGAGTGAAGTGGGTCTAGCTAGTACCCATACCTCCAAAACAAAATGTTTTTATGTGCTGACAAACATGTGGACTCAGGGTTCTCACATCTCTCTCTATAAAAGCAAAATAGTGTAGATAGTGTTGATCTGCCCCTGCCAGCTAAGAGATTTAACGCCTAGTGTTTACCATAGGTTTATCATATTGAGTTATGTCATTATCAAGTGACTTCGGATGTAGAATAACTAATAACCATGCATATGCAAATGTCATATCATATAATACTCTACATGACTCAATAAGGTGAGTTAATATTCTCACCAGAAATTTCATGCAACACACATTGCATGTCATTGTTCATACCATGATTATCATATTCATGTTATGCGTCACGTTTATTTTAAATATAATTTCTAAGTTCTACCAACCTGCTCATGTCATATTTTATATCTTTCGAACATATCATAAATTCTCTCTCTTATGATGTTTCTTTTTGAGTATACTCTATTGATGTGCTAATAATCTATACACATACATTATATTTAAAATTATACCATTATATGGTCCTATAACCAAATTATGATATTACGAAGTTAATATCATATTATCTCATTTAACATATTTATCATGTGTTCTCAGGTTTAAGTACTAATAATATATTTCAATCTACATGAATTATGTTTGTCATACGTGTCAAATGTTTACTAAACCAGGTTTCTAAAGTTTATATAGTACCAATATAATTTTATGAAAAAACCCTATATTTTTTTCGTATTTCACATAATGTCTAATATGTTTTAAAATATATTAGAACCGTAAAAAACCTCAAGAACACAAATAACAAGCATCTGAAGGTTTGAGTAAGCTCGTCAAGATCCTGAATTGAATTGAAATGAATTTGGGTAAAGAAATGAGACGTCAATCGAGAAGATAAGGGGAAGAAAATTTTCTTTAATGGTACACACACATGCACACTCTAACTTACAGTGTTACCTAATCAAAATATTTCATTTCATTTATTTTCTTTTAGCTTTTTGGTGATTGGTTGATTTTCTAATAATGTTTTAACTCAAACTGTCTAACATAATTAAACATAGCTTATGTCATTAGGTTCGTTGTTTAACATACTATATGAATGTACTTTTCAAATTATCTTGGCACACATTTTCAGCCCGCAAGATATGTCCAATCATAATACGTACTTAGTAGATTTTGACTTAAATCGCTTAGGTTATCTTAACGTAATTTATATCGTTATGTCTGTTACTAAGTCAACAATATAAACATATGGTTAAAATTAATTTAGCTCGCATATATTAACATGAGGTTAACGTCGAAGGAATAATGATAGCCAAATTTTAATCCAAGTGACTTAACTTATATTAAATTGACATATACTTGAAGGTACCTGGCTAAGCATATTATACATATTTCATTTCAAAATCTATATGGCACGCACATATGTATTAATATGTCAATCGAACGAATACGCGCTTAACGCGTTTAACTTAATCTGATTAACTTAATCTGATTGACTTGATTAACCATAACTTCACACCTATGATTAATCTTATTTCTTAATTAATTTATTTGTCAAACTTTTTCACTTGTTATATTCTTTACTTATATAAGCAGAATAATCCGATTGGAGGACACATTTTTTATAATATTTATTGGTGTAAAATTTATTTAACGGGTATTTTAATCAATAAAATTCAAGTTAAATAACAAAACACACAAATTTTATTTGTATATTCATTATTTTTCGAGTTATCACAATGACTGAGTTCAAAGTACTACGTGCATAGACTGACAGTCTCCTGCCAACCCGGAGATTCCACCGTCTAAACACCTAATTCAACAATTGACAAGTATACCTTTTTAGGGTAAAAATCCATGATATAAAATTCATTACATATGTTTTGAAACCAAAATGTTTCTGTGTATAAATCCAGACAGAAAATAGTTCCAAATATTTATTGATGCACAAAATAAAAATATCATATATGAATATATCAACTCAAAATAAATAATTAAGCGCTATGAATTACTCACAAATAAATCATTCATTCAACTTTCATCATCTTTCTCTCTCGTCAATTTGGAACCCGATCTAGCTTTCTAACATATTATGTATTTTCTCTCGTGAACCTAAATTATATTAATATTTCACTAAGACATATGTGGTATTAAATTATTAAGTTCATTTTTACATTTGTGACTAATACTCATGCGCATATCAAGTCAGGTTAAGAAACCTTTTTTAATTGGGTAAATTATGTTTCTCCAATATTTAGAGAAGATAATACTATTTCATTCTCAAATATTATACTCATATATTCCTTGTCATATTAAAGATACCCTTGGACAGAAGTCAATGTGAGCCTCTAATGTCTAGGGATACTTTTAAAGTACTTTAACTAAATTTAGTTTCACCTTATTCAACTTACAAACAATTAAAACAATTCTATATATGATTTCTCTTATTTAACCTTTCTTAAATTATCATGTGTCACTAGGATGACCCCCTTATCACTATTTTCTCACATTTTATGATCATGTGGTTAAGACTTTCATCGATGTTCTTATCTTGTGTTGACTTTATAAGATCATTTATTAATCTCAATTATCGATCATTCTTTTAAATTTCTCACTTAAATCGTTTCATAATTTAATAATCTCGCAGAGTCATCGTACAAAGATAAAAAAGGTTTACTTTGCAAAATTTTACAAAATTACACTTGACCCATTGTATCCGCGATTTAATCGTCACCACTGAAGATTTAATTGTCCCAATTTTTTGCAACCCATAAAAAATAGCCGAATTTTATTCTTCAAAAAATTAGCAGTGCACCCGACTATTTAATCCCCGCCTGCGATATAATCACCGTTTTCGTGGTTGACAACCTTTCCGGAAAAAACAACCTCAATCCAAACTCAAATATAATTTAAATCTATCGTAAGGTTGAAGCTTACTCCCTCTAGACATGATTTGTTGTCTAAACCAAGCTTCCAAATGCAATCCTTTCTAGAATTTTTAGCTTGACTTTGGGAAAGAGCACACCAAAGACCTAAACCTTCAATCCTTTGCACTTTCGGTTGAAGCTATTGAATTCAATAAATATAACCAAAACACTCATCAAACATCAATAACAATTAGAGATTTATAGACCACCATTGAAGAAAAGAGAAACCGTAAAACCAAAACTTACTAATTTTCGTAATAGGAGGATTATTTCCTTTCATATTTGATTTGAAAAACCGACTCTTTCTAGTTCAAAAGAATTTTAATGGGCGAGCTATTACAATAACATAGTCAGAAGGTTGATTAAATTCCCAATCATCATCTAATATATTATAGGCTTAATTCATTAATATATTATCACATACAATCACTCTCCGAGCCTGTATATAACGGTTGGTAGACATCACCGCATCAACTTGAGATTGACATACTCAGCCTAGAAGATTTTAATGGCCGTAAGCAATGTGTTCAAGTTGTTGCTTATGCAACCGCGTGACTTAGTATGTAAAGAGAGATTATTGAGTTATTCATATTGATTATGAAAGGGGTTTTGGTGGGATCCTCACAGACAGAAAAATATTGCAGTCAGTTTGATAATGATCGAGTGACATTTATTCTTTGGTCCGAACCAAGAAATTCCTTAATTATGATGCAGAATAGATCTTGTTCTATTGTTGAAAAGAGATTTCTCTATAAAAAAAAACATGAATCGAAATTTGAAGAAGGGGAAGGATAAGGAGTCCTCGAGCTTCAATGGAAGGAAAATTTAACTTCATGAACTAACTTTTGGGATGAGAGAGATCCAATAACACCCCAAGACAATCAACACCTCTAACAGTTACATGTCCGAGTTGGAGAACGGAAATCCAGACATTTTTTTCCCTAAAACCTCACCTTGAAAAGGCTCGCAGGGAAAAACTCATTTTAAAAGCTTATTACAACTTCGGCAAGCTCAAGCCTCACATGACTGGGCAGCTCGACTAGAAGGGAAGGCGTGACCTTTGGCAAATCAAGCCAGGATGTGTATAAAATTGCAGCCTCCATGCACGATATGATATCCTCCATATAAAAACTCCCGTGATTCTTACTGTATTACAGCATTCTCTGCTGCTTCATCTTTTTCACCATGGTTTTCCTTCACATTTGGATTCGTGGATATGAGTTTTCGATTACTACGACGAAATTCTCTGATAACAGCTACATTACATATGTCATGATAGGTGGGTTTTTCCATCGAATTGTATGCTTCCAGGATTTCTTTACTTAAATTTAGTATTCATTCATAGTACGGATGAGTTGCAGTTTTCGAATTTTAGTCCCCCCATCACAACATAAACGAGAAAGATGGCCAAATAGCATGGAACAATTCAATTTAGTTAAAAAAATCTGTGCCGATAATCGATCAAACTTTACCAATGTTTTCAAGACATTCTACCTCGATGAGTGTTACAGAAAGTACAAATGCACAAAACGAGCCAGAGTACCTGAAAGCTTGAGTGCATTTGCATTGGATGTGATTCAAAGCAAAAGAACAAATATAATGCAGGGTCTGAAAAATCAAAACTTAGCAAATCCAGACCAGTTCTTCGCCAGTAGAGTTATACTGGTGGAGTTTGGCATCACCAATATATGACCACTGAGTCTGGGGAGCAAAAGGGTTGGAGCAATCTCCTACCAAATTACATATAATGTATCCTTTAGAATAATTTAAGTATTAAATATTCTATTAAATGATTTTTTCTCCCACATATTTATTTGTTTTAGTTAAAATTGACTTACTAAAGGATATCTCTTCTTTTGGTGAATTTACACCTATTTTAATTTGAGAATTTATCTCCACTTTTCATATCAATTACTCTTCTATAAATAGAGGTAATTCTCGACTCTGAAAGATACACAAAAATACAAGAGAAAATCTCTTATATTCTTCTTTCGAAGTTTATCTTCTATCAAAATATTTAGTGGCAAGTGATAAGGATTTGAGGAAAGCGCAGTTATCTGTTTCAGCGGGGTGCTATTTCTCTTAGAAAAGTGTCACTAGCGTGCTTTATTGAAGAATAGAGGCTAACTTATTTCTTGATTATTATTGTTTTATGCTCTTAATATTATTATTAAAATATTCACTAATATTTGCTGTCCTTGTTTCTAACAGTTTAAGAGAAATAGCACCGGAATTTTCTAATGGCTAAAGAATTAAACTCTTGCAAAACCCGAGAAAATTTTCGGAACCAACTTCAGGGCTTGGCAACAACAAATGAAGTTTTGTTTGTCCACTCTTGGTCTTTACTCTGTGATTTTTAACTCTGTTAAAAAGGGTAAATGTATGGAATGTTCTAGCACTTTTAAACCAGCTTTGATTCTTGAAGTTGGCTCTAGTTTTGAACCAACCAAAGAATCCAATACTCCAGCTCATGATGAGTTTAATGAAAAAGATTTTCTTTAAGTTCTCTATCTAAATATGTTTTTCTCCACAAAAACTGCTATTAAATTATGGAATGCTTTAGAATTAAAAAATGGTGTTAAAGATGCTGGTTTGAAAATGTTATTAACTGAAATTTATATTTTTTTTATGGTTAATGAAAAGCCTATTATTGATCAAGTTCATGATTTTGAAAATATTTTTGAAAATATTGTGTATGAACTTAAATTGAAAAATATGTCTGTCGATGAAACTTTTCTTATAACCACTTTGATTAAAAAAAATTACACCATTATTGGTCCGAATTTGCTCTCGGTTGCTTAAGCAAAAATTAGAAGAATTTTCTTTTAACGAGCTTGTTATTTTCTTGAGAATTGAAGAAGGACACCGCAATGCTCAAACTGAAGTAAAAGCTTATGGTTTTCAAGCTAAAGCTCATTGTGTTGATAATTTTCACAAATCAAAATCCCAGTTTTTTAAGAAGAAAAATTTCAATAAAAATCTAAACAACAATAATAGGTCAGTAAATAAGAAAAAGTTACTTGTATATTGGGCGTGTGGGAAGTCAAACCCTAAAGCTAAACATTGTTTTAATAGGAAGAGTCAAAATTTTCGAACCGTCGCTCCTCAAAATTCCAATCCTCAAGCAAATGTTATTGTGGAGGCTAGTTCTCATTGTCCAACTGCCATGTATTTTGTTAGTAACCTAGAGTTAAACGTTGAATTAAATTCATTTAATTGGTGTATAGACTCTGAGGCTAATGTTCATATGTGCACTGATAAAAATTGTTTTCAGCTTTATATCAGCACTCAGGCACCAAAACTGTGATAGTGGGCAATTGAAGTATAGTCAAGGTTTTAGGAGAAGGAAAAATAATTTTGAAGCTGACATCGGGAAAAACTCTTACTTTAGATGGTGTCCTTCTTGCTCCCGAGATTAGGAAAAATCTAATTAGCATTTCCTTATTAAATAAACTCGGCTTTAAGCTTGTCTTTGAATGCAATAAAGTTGTAATCTCTAGATTTGGTATCTTTGTAGGAAAATGATATCTTTTGAGTGGTTTGTTTCGTCTTAATGTTTTAAATTGTGAGGTGAATACAATTTCTAGTATTTTCTCTATTGAAAATGTTGAACTTTTTTGCACTTGGCATGGTAGGCTTGGACATGTGAACATGAAAACTATGCGAAATATGATGAACTTGAACCTTATTCCTAAACATGATGTAGGTACTAAGGAAAAATGTCAAGTTTGTGTACAAGCTAAACAACCTAGAAAACCTCATAAATCTGTTGTTAGAGATACAGTCTTACTAGAATTAATTCATAGTGATACTTGTGACTTGAATGGTGTGCTTACAAGAGGAGGAAAACATTACTTTATTACTTTTATTGACGACTTCTCTAAATTCTGTATTGTTTATTTGATTACTAACAAAAGTGAGTTATTTGAAAAATTCAAAGTCTATAAGGCACAGGTTGAAAATCAGTTAAGCAAGAAGATTAAGATTTTACGATCTGATCGAGGAGGTGAGTATTCTCCAACTGAAATGCATGACTTTTGTGAGTTGCATGGTATTATTCATCAATTCTCTCCTCCAAGATCACCCCAATCTAATGGTGTTGCAGAGAGAAAAAATAGAACTCTCTTAGATATGGTAAATGCAATGTTATGCAGCTCTGGCTTGCCTAATAACTTGTGGGGTGAAACATTATATTCTGCATGTCGTATTCTTAATAGGGTACCTTACAAAGGGTGTGATAAAACACCTTATGAGTTATGGAACAACAAAAAACCTAGCTATAATTATCTGAAAGTGTGGGGGTGTTTGGCTAAGGTTCTTGTTCCCTCTAACAAGAAAAGGAAGTTGGGCTCTAAAACAATTGATTGTGCTTTTGTTGGATACTCTTTAGAAAGTATTACTTATAGATTTTTAGTTTTACATTCTGATTTTGCTGACATCTCTAAAAATACTATTATGGAATCTTGTGATGCAGTATTTTTTGAGAATATATTTCCGATGAAGGAAAATGTTCCAAAACCTATTGGTGAGTCTTCTAAAAACTTGTCATCTTTTAATACTCAAGATTCTATTTGTAGAAAAAGTAAAAGGCAAAAGTTCTCCAAAAATTTTGGTGATGATTTTCTAACTTTTTTAATTGAAAATGACCCAAATACTTATAATGAAGCCATGAAATCTGTGGATGCTCCTTTTTGGAAAGAAGCTATTGATTGTGAAATGCAGTCTATTTTAAATAATAATACTTGGGTAATAACTGATCTTCCACCTGGTTGTAAACCAATTGGATGTAAATGGATTTTCAAGAAAAAATTAAGAACAGATGGCTCAATTGATAAATTTAAGGCAAGACTCGTAGCAAAAGGTTTTAATCAAAAGGAATGAGTAGATTTCTTTGATACATATTCTCCTGTTACTCGTATTTCTACTATTCGCGTTTTATTGTCAATTGCTGCTATCTTTAAATTAGAGGTGCATCAAATGGATGTTAAAACAACATTTTTAAATGGTGACTTGTGTGAAGAAATTTATATGAGTCAACCCGAAGGTTTTATCGTGTCTGGAAAAGAACATAAGGTATGTAAACTTGTTAAATCTTTGTACGGATTAAAACAAGCTCCTAAGCAGTGGCATGAAAAATTTGATAAGGTAATATTATCAAATGGATTTGTGATAAATGATTCTGATAAATGTGTTTATATTAAACAAATTGGTGATGCATGTGTTATTCTGTGCTTATATGTTGATGATATTCTTATATTTGGCACCAATTTAAATATTGTAAATGAGATTAAGTCTTTATTGTCTGCAAATTTTGATATGAAAGATTTAGGTGTTGCAGATGTTATTTTAGGGATCAAATTGACAAAAAATGACAATGGCATATCTTTGACGCAATCTCATTTTGTAGAAAATATGTTAAAGAAATTTGGTTATTTTGATGTTAAACCTGTTACTACTCCTTATGATGCAAGTTTCATTTTGCGGAAAAATTTAGGAGAAGCCGTAGCTCAACATAAATATTCACAAATTATTGGTTCCTTGATGTATCTTTCAAATTGTACTCGACCAGATATAAGTTTTGCTGTGAGTAAATTGAGCAGGTACACAAGCAATCCAAATTCAGGACATTGGATTGCCATAGAAAGGGTATTCAAATATTTAAAAGGTACTATTGATTATGGAATTCATTTTTCTGGTTTTCCTGCAGTTCTGGAAGGTTTTAGCGATGCTAACTGGATTAGTGATTCTGATGAAACCAAAGCTACAAGTGGTTATATCTTCACTTTAGGTGGAGGTGCAGTAGCATGGAAATCAGCTAAGCAATCTTTAATTTCTAGATCAACTATGGAAGCTGAATTAATTGCATTAGATCTTACTTGCAATGAAGCTGAATGGCTAAGAAGTTTATTAGCAGATATACCCTTGGTTGGTAAAACAATTCCTGCCATATCTATTCATTGTGATAGTCAAGCTGCTATAGCAAAGGCAAAAAACGTAAATATCAACGAAAAAATGAGACATATTAGAATTAGACATAACTCTATTAAGCATCTATTGTCTCATGGAGTAATTTCGCTTGATTTTGTTAGGTCTGAAAAAAATATCGCAGACCCTCTTACCAAAGGATTAGCTCGCAAGCTAATTGCTGAATCATCGAGGGGAATGAGATTGAAGCCTATAAGTAAGTTATCGTAGTGGACACCCAACCTCTTTGATTGGAGATCCCATGAATGAGGTTCAATGGGCTCAAACGAAGCTACAGGGTGACTTGAGAGCACTCATATTTTGAGGGGAATCCCTAATCTTATTCCTATGATGACAGTGCTCATAATTGTGACGAGTAAGGAAGAATTTAATTTCTGAATGAGATTAAGGCGGATATTCTGCGGGGTGTTAGTCACAAATCACCTTGAAAGTCTCACCTATATAAGTGTGACAATGTGGTCGTTGTTGTGGGAAAATTGGTCATTCCTTAAAGACACTTATGAATAGATACGGGCTCATGACCGAAAAGGGCCAAACCGACAAAGAACTCATTAATTCACTTGCACTGTGTGTGTGGTAAATGAATGCCTGAATTTAAATAACCGAGTTCAAGATATATCACTCAGGTTTCTTCAGGAATAAATTTACTAACACTAAGTATAGGTTCAAGTCCGAAAGGCACCTACACCTATTACGCAGTAAAACACTATTACTTTGGTTGTTCATGTTTTATTTAATATTAAATTATGTGGGGGTTTGTTAGAATAATTTAATTATGAAATAAATTAAGGTCAGATTTTTAACCCACATAATTATTTGTTTTAGTCAAATAGACTTGGTAAAAAATTGTTTTAAGTTACCTCTTCT
>JAYMTC010000760.1:0-10757 GCA_036897605.1 Melianthus villosus
GATGATTCCTTGGTTATTTTCCTGAATACGTGAAATCAATTAATTAAAATAGAATCAAATCAGAAACATCAGAATCTGATAAGAACATGTATAATTATGTTCAAAACCGTGGAGAATGAAGAGTAATTCATGCATATAATATGTATCATTTAAGACCTAACAATGATATTAACTGTTTGGTTTTAATTAGCTTTGAAAAATGATGTCGAGTATATTTACCGAATTCAAATGGATATACCAAGGAGATGTTGCTAATAAAAGTCACAAGAAGTAAGAAATACTAAATACACGGTTATATTTGTATAATCATATTTAGCGTCTTATATTTTACATGCTTTATTGATTTTTTTGTTTTCTATTCAAAAGATAGAAAGCATAACAATGAATAGATTAAAATAAAGCAATCAACTTGTAAATAAATAGATAATTAAATATCATAATATAAGAAATAATGTTAAATGGAAGAATAAAATATTTGATGAGAATTTTCCTTTTTAACAAGAGAGATCAAAATATCATTTTCAAATATTTGTGTAATCAATGAGTTTTGATCATCGATTCCCATAGACGGCGCCAAAATGTTGTTGCTAATAATTGGATTTCAGCCGACCATTCAATCCACTGGTCTAGAGACGAGTGAAATTTGTTTACAGCTCTACCAATCTCCTATCAAGCAACCTGTGTGACATGAAATAAGACAAGGGTTAGGAGGTGCCGGCGGGCTTGGCGGCGTGGTACCTCCGACGATCAAATCAGTGAGGGACACTTAATAGCATTGAAGACTGCTACAGTTTTTTTAATAAGAATCTTGTATGTAAAAATATGTCTACTTTTTCTGTTGTATGCGAGAGGTTTATATACTATACTCTTTTATAATCGTATGTCCTAGATATCCGCTTCTTTAATGACTAATAAAATGCATTTATTGCAAGAACTATAATTGATGGCTAGTGTGAGTGCATTTAGATCTTCATTGATTAACTCATGTAATCCATCAATCGTGTCATATGTTGGTCGTGTTCCCATTTGTACATAAATGGATGACTCACACCAGAAATAGGCATATTGCTGCTTAGCCGATCAATACATCTATAATAGTATGAAAAGAGAAAATAAAAGTGAATAATTGATTGAATGGTAATGAGTAAAAGATAAAAGATAAAGAAAGATAAAGAAGAAAGGAAGATAAAAAAAAAAGTGAATAATATGTTTAAAAATTAAAAGTGAGAAAAATGAGTTTAAGATTTAGAATTTATTTTTTTGGCTTTAAGGCCTGTGAATTTATCCCTCACTATTATTTTATTTACTTATGTGTTATTGTTAATAATTGATTCAGTTCAAAATATCTCGCATTAATCATTTTTCCTTTAAAATAATATGTGTGATTTTTTTTATAATTATGTTGATGTAATTTATCATATTAATCTAAATTAAATTTTTGGTAATATGTGAGGTCTTTTATAAATATTATATACTCATTTTACAAATATTAAGAGTTTAAATATATAATAAATAAGGACAAAAAATATGATTTAAAAGATTTTAGATACAAAATGATCAAGCTTCTTATGAGTTATGATCTTATCATTAATCATGTAATCTATATTAACTTTTCGAATATGTATTATTATTTTTTAATACATCGTAAACAAGTTTAGATTTGTACCAACCATCAACAATTTGCAGCGCCCATGTACGCAATTTTAAAATATATCATAAAATATTTTCATTTATAAGACCCTATAAACTATCTATATGGCCCTAATGTGCACTACTTTTTTTTTTTTTGCAAGTCTTTATGCCCTTGTTGTTCTAGATACACAATGATACAATGTGGTTGTTGAGAGGGCGCTGGTCCATGTCACCCTAGTATATGTCAGGTATACGTCACTCTGGTACCCATCAGGTACACGTCACCCTATTAGGTATATGTCACTCTGGCATATAAGTCTGCCTACCACCTCAGCCGAAGGGAGTTACATTGATAGTGGACCTAACAGTTGAGGCGACGGTTTAGAACCCAAACCATGTCACAACTCAACTGGGCATCCATTGTGGGGCTCATAGCAGTTACCAGCGGTTACCATCCAGATGCCTATAAATACCCTTCAGTAGAACAGGTAAATGTACGTTCACACACCCTCAAAAGCTTTAGCAGTTCATTCACCTGCTATTAAGTACAATCTACTGACTTGATCGTCGGAGGTACCACGCTGACCCACGGGTTGGCACCTCTTACGTATGTTCTATTCTGCTAAGTCCTAATCGGACACCCATTTCCATCATCAACATTTTGGCGCCCACCGTAGGGCCAATTCTCAAACCCCATTTTGAATAGCCATAATCGAAGTCCCACCATCAAAATCTTGAATCATTTAAATAATCCAAAAGGAGAGCCCGGATCGAACGAACCAGAGGTCGTCGAGCTCCCGGCCTCCTCACCCTCCTTCTCCATCAGTGCTTCACCCTCGCGAAGTCACTCTCATGACCAAGTACCTGAAGGTGAGGAAGGTGATGGCCCAGACAACAAATATAACGATAACGGGTCTGACGCCACCACCACGGGAATGCTTCAGATGATAGTCGAGCTCAGGCGAGAGTTGAAAGAGGCGCAAGAGCGAGCAGTTATCCTTCATGCAACTGTTAATGACCCTCCTCAGTGCTCGGGACGATGCCAGAAATCTCCCTCCTCGAGACGCGTTTCCCAGACACCAACAGGCACGTATTAAATGCACCACCTCTCATCAATGACCCACTCCTCAATAATCCACTTACCCCAACAGAAAGAAACTTCGCGTACGACCATGAGGTACGGAGGCTCAATATGGCTCACCCATTTCAAGAGCACCTGATGGCGCCCCTACCAAGGGGGTACCAGACGCCCCATCTGAGGTTCTACGACGGCTCCACCGACCCGTACGACCATGTAGATGAGTACTGAGGTGCCATGATACTCGCCGGGGGAAATGACGGAGTACTGTGCAGAGCTTTCCAAACGACCCTCACCTATTGATCCAATGGTTGGGAGAAAGAAGCCGAATTCTATAAGTAAGGCCCCATTCTCATCCTTGAGAGGTTGGAAGGTTGGAATTGTTGAGAAAGTTAAGATTTTTTAGAGTTTTTAGCATTTGAAAGAACAAATTGAGGGAACTTGTAGTTAAACCTACAAAAATTTCCTGGTTTGTCATTTATTGTTGAGTTTTCACCTTTAAGTTGTGGTAATTTCCATACAACGAATCCATATGCTTACTAGGATATTGTAATGAGTCTTATGATGCAAGAGATTATGGAAATATATCACATGTGTTGAATATCTACGGGAGAAATGGTATCTCTTCATAATACATGAAGATGTGTGTCATTTGGACTCGGTTGTATTACACATAAAATTCATTGAAAAGCAATTTATATCAGTCCCGTGGTGAATTTTCAACGAAAATTTCTCAAAATCGCTTAAAACAGAGATGTTTTATTGTAGGTTGGTTTTGAGTTGGAAAATGTTGGATTTAAGAAGTTTTTCTCTAGACGTGTTTTGTTTTAATCAGATCAAGCAAGCTCTCTGTATTTTTCTTGTATTTTTCTGAGTTGTTTTGTTATGGATTACAAGTGTGTTATTGAAGGGGATTTTTGGGTTCGAAAAACTGGACAGTTCGGAACATACTGGTTTAAAACCTTTTATGTGAAAGAAACGTTGCCTTTCTAACTTGAGTCCTATTTTTTCCTAAAAAGAGAAAGTCTTTAGAAGCTTTGAGCTTTGGATTCATTCAAAAGGTGATCTATGAATTTAGTTATGATTTTTAACATTCAGATGTTCCAAACTGGCTGTTGTTGCTTGCATGATTTGTTCAAAAATTCAATAAAGAGAAGTTATAGAGGGGTGTTTTATCTATCCTCTGTAAAAATATCAGAACCTAAAGACCTCATTTGATAGACCATTTTGATGCTACAAGTTCCCTTTGCTATGTTGGAATTGTACTTAATGTTTGTATCCATTCATTGTTAGCTCCGAAGAGCATGCTAATTGCATTTTTACATTGTTTTGGACTTCTAACATTTTTGTTAAGTGTGCAAGGGACGCCATAGTGGGGGGAACCACTGTGATAGAGTAAGGTCGAAAAGACCTAGAATCTGTTTGAGAATATCTATTTATTAAGTTATATAAAGATTTAATTGCTTTGATAACTTAGAATATCCCTATGCATGTTTGTGTGAGCCACCCTAATATTAGAATGTATGAACCCCATAAAGGCCTAAGCATGATTAGTCACCAAGCTTATTGAAATGCGCATGTCCCTTTATACGCTTAAGATGGCCCAAGATGACTATTTAAGCTATATAGATCACCTCGCATGATTAAAAAAAATTGGATTGAGTGATTGTGTTATCACCTCACAAGCTAGCCTAAAATGAGAGCCTCGCTTGTCGCATATTTATGCATTTAGAATCTTGATAAAAAAAGTTGTGATCAGCCTTATTTAATAAATAAATCGAGTAGAGGCCAAGTACTTACTTGGGCAAATCGGAGTGCCTAACACCTACCTATTTTCGTATCCATTCCTCTGAACCCTGAATAGATATAAAAATCAAAATTTCTAGCCGTTTTGGACTTTCAACAAAGTCAAATTAGCGTGGATCTCATTAGGAGCTTTTTTTAACATTACTTTCTTGAAGTTCTTGATAGTGTTAGGCATTGAAAAACTACCTTGTATTGAGGATTGACTCTGCATCAGATTTATTTCAATATATCGACAATTTATCTTTTCATTTGTTTCTTTGTTGTTATAAGAATATATTTTTTGAATAATATATTGTTTGTTTTTGAAATCATGAGTAGCTAAATTCCCAATTCTAAGGATTATGATGTGTCATATATGTATTTAGCAAGCACTATTTGAATCCAATTGTAATATATGAAACTTTTATTCGGATAAAAGTAATAAAATATAATATATATTCATTCAAAATTTATTTGGACTCAGTTATAATTACTATTTTAACTACAATACATATCAAAGACTATTTAAAATTATTTGCAATTCATGAAACTTATAGTTTGCATAAAAATAATTAAATATAATTATTAGTAATTTTTTGTTATGATATAAATATGGTAATTAAGTTCCAAAATATATATAAGTTCATGTTTCTGTAAATTGATGCTATTTATCTATCGTAGAAAATATTATTTAAATTGAATTTTTTTTATTTCAATAGAAGTATTAAGATATAATTAAACTCAGTTGGAAATAATTGAGTTTAATAATAATTATTTTTGAACTATCAGGTATTTCAATTAATACATATAGGAAATTATGAAAATTTGAAAGAGATTAATTGTTACAATTAGGTTATGTTTGTGTAAGGTATTTCAATTACATTGATTTTTAATTTGTTTCATGTATAAAATAAATCATGTTGAGAGTTTGAAATACCACAATAATATGTTTTAAGAGGTTTTGAAATTACACTTGTTTTGATGGAATTTCAAAATCTTTCGAATTATCCTTATTTGTATCATAAAAATGATGCAATTGCACTTTCATATCATTTATAATACGCTACTTGTACATAAGAATGAGTAAAATAATGTAATTAAAAAATCCTATTCAAATATTATATCCAAACATGATCGTGAAATTTCAAGTGCTGCAAGATATCACAAATTCCTAAAACAGAATCCTAAAGAAAAGAACACTTGTGTTCAAATCAAATAACAACATAACTACGACAGAGGGGACATGTTTTGTTATCGTCCAACCACCGACCGATGCATTCCTCATAAAAAACATGATCACAAGGTAAGCATATCAATTCTTTACCTAATTCAAATTCATCCAAACAAATCGAGCAACAATCTCGATCGCCTTCATTCACAGACTCATGAAATCTAACCTTCTTCAACATTTGAAAACGCAACTTTGACGATCGTCTCCTTTTTTTGACATTGCTTGATTCCTCAACTGTTCCGCCAACATTTTTATTCCTGTGGTAGTTTAAAACGACAATGAGTTGATCTACCACGGCTGTGAAATTAAAGAATTTAACATCACTACCGGTAGCAACTTGAAAAACGTATGCGGATAGCTTGGTTACCAAGTAATTGCTTATTTCTTGGTTGATTCCGTCTCTTGAGAACACATTGGCGAGTAACGGTTTTATTTCTTCTGGAGGCCTTGGAGAAACGTAGATATAGAAACGCCGATTGGGTGTAACAATGTTTTCTTTGACCAGTATTGGGGTTCCATTGTCGTAGGAAATTTGATAATGACTTTAATTCGGAATATGACTTCAATCTTTCCTCTGATGCTTCGAGGGGATGAGTTGGTGAATCGAGGCGAACGACGGGTAGATGGTGAGTTAAATTGGGTGGCGATATGTGAATTTACAACAGACATGATTTGTGAATACCAATTTCTGTGAGAAAGTAATTTGATATTTGCGAATGGAAAAGATTGAAGAGTGTTGGGTTTTATAGTGAAAGTTTGATGAATGGTCTTCTTTTCCTTTATGGAATTCTACATTACTTATTCTAATCATTCAATTATATTATGTTTCCATATTTATAAAGGATTCCAACTATTATATTATGTTTCCATATTGGGATGAAATGTTATATTATGTTTCCATATTGAGATTAGATTAGATTGGATTCACTATATAATTTCTAGTTATATGTGACAATAAATTACACGACATGACACTCTAATTAGTGGGTTAGTGTTTAGTATAAATGAGTTTGGGTCATTAACTGGTTGACACTATTAGACACGTAAAATAAGCAAAGGCTTTCCTTTTCGTTCTTGGTTTGGGGCATTTTGGGCTCCTCTCGATCTTATTCGTAACGATAAGACACGTTTATGACACGTTTATATTAAATTTATAAAAAGATGTATATATTTTATTGGTATTTTACTTGAATTACTTTTAAATATGTAATTATCAATATATATTTCATATTATGTTCTCTATTTTCAATAATATAACTAACTAAAATAATAAAATATTGATTATAAATATTAAATTGTCACTAAAAATACTAATTAATATAATCGAATATAACAATGATACGAGGTTAAATAGGTCGGGTTAGTGTTTGAATAATTTAAATCGAAACACGACTTGACATGACACAACACGAAACACGACACGATTAGACAAATTGTCACCCATATGTCTAAGATTAGGGTTCCTATGGATAAAATTAAACATAAATAAATTAAAACACAAAAGTCATAATGGAGTCGTGGGTATGATTCAGCCCCCATTTTTTCTTCCATGTGAAGCTCCGTATCTACTGGGACACAATCTTATCATCATCGTATTCTCTTTCGACGTTGAAATTACGATTTCTATATGAATCGATTTGAATCTCTCTTGTAGTATCCTCATTCAGGAAAGATATTCAGGTAATCAAACTCTCTTAAGACGTTTTTCTGCTTTCTTCAGCATTGCGGACTCCTTTCAACAAAATGTTAGTCTTCTTCTTTTTATTCTTTATCCGGTCGATACTTCTCTTTTCTCTGAATCGTTTTACAAATTTACAAGGTTTACTTGTTTCATTGATCCTTCTTTTAGATCTATTCCTTTTAGTTGGGTTAGCTCTAGACGATTTGTCTTGCTATTGTAGCATTAAGGACACGTAATTTTTTTTCTGGATCAATTTTTTCATCAGCTTGTGAAAAAAAATCAGAGAAGATAAACAGTTGCTGGTGTAAAGGATAATTTCTCATCTTCTTGAGGGAATCTTGTTTTAAAATACATTCTCATCATTCATATAAATTTTTTTTTAATGATCTGATGGATTCTGACGGCAAAAAAATTATTAAAGATGACGGAAAATCGAAGATAAAAGAGTACATCGAAGAGAACGACCACAAAGATCCAAAGAAGATTTCTGACTTTCGGTACCTTGTATAAATACTTAACTTAGCCTACTTATGAGGGGAGGGGAGGACGACACGTGATATTATAGTTTTAGTTTAATTTTGTCTAGTTTTCTTGTGTTCGGAAGATTATTTGGATTACAACTTTGTTAAAGATCGGTCTTGAATCAAGATCAGTTTGAATTCAACTGCGGTTTTCTCTTTACATTCCCTCTTTACTTTTATTAATTTAATGAGCATGATAATCTGAAATAAAGGAATATATGTTATATTGTCGTAAGATAAATTTTGGTAGGATTTCTAGCACATAATAGGTTTGCTTAAATGAAGTTTTATTTGCTTTTTTGGTCCCTCTATTATATCGAAAATATCTAATTAGTCCATCTACTGAAAAGTTAAAAAATTTGGTACATCTACTGCCTAAGTAGCCCCAAATTCGTTTCACATGTTATGTCCCGTTAGAATTCACCGTTAAACAATTAAGTGGCTCTTAATAGCTGGCAAAGGGACCCAGGTGAATATGTCAAATCATCAGTCGTTTAGTCATCTTGCCCAAAGTCAGCCCACTCATCCTCTCTCAAACGCACCTCTCTTCTCTCACTAAAAGTTAGGGTTTTTTTTAATTGATCGGAAGAATAGTACTAAATAGGAAGAGAAAGGTTGATCGATCGGAAGAATAGTGAAGATATTTGAAATGGGAAGGAAAATAGCAGCACAAAAAATGGCCATGACCATTGAAATACTCTGTAAAAAGAGATTCAAAATTATGGTTCTTAATAAAAGTTAGGGTTATTAGTTAGGGTTCTTAAAGAAAATTAGCGATTTCAAATGAATCCCAGACTTTTGTATTATGTACTTTTTAATGAATGTGAAGTTTTTCTTTTATCCTTAAATTTATTTTTCTGGTATGTATACTGGTTGTGAAATATTGGGAATTATGGAAGTTTCACTACAAAAAAAAAATAGTATTAGGGACCACAAAACCCGTCCCAAATGCTATAAAAGCCGTCCCAAATAGCTTTTAGGGACGGCCTTAGGGACGGCAATGGGCCATCCCTATTAGTGGCTGTCGCAAATACTTTTGGGACGGTAAAAGGCCGTCCCAAATACATTAGGGACGGGAAATTGCCGTCCCTAAAGCTAAATCTCCAGCCATATTTCCCCGCGTTGCTATTTCATTGGCGGAAACATATTAGGGACGGGACGAGACGATGCCGTCCTTAATGATATTTTTATATATTTAGTATTCGGGACGGGCTTTTGTCGTCCCTAATGTGTTTTTTTTCCAACATCAACTATTAATGAATACCTTCCACTTCCACGTCTGTTTATGCTGTTTATACTAGTCTAAACGATAAGTTTTGAAAAAGAAAATTGAAAAATAAAAATAACACAATTTCAATTGATAAACCCTATTAAAAGGGAATACTACTAGTTCAATTTATAACTACATGTCCATCATTCAACATACTAGTTACTAGATTCAAATAAATTTGTAATCTCCGAAATAATATACAATGTAAATATGAAATATCAACAGTCTTGATCGTTGCAAAAATATGAAGCACAACATTCAAAAGTACTCTTTCTCACTTGAAAAAAAATAATAAAAAAACATGATTAAATATTGATACATGTCAAATTAATTTGAATCTTTTACATATTTTTCATATTAGTATAATAATATCTTTCTACAGCATAACCTATAACAAATCCTATCTATAAGTTGGTAAAACCAACCAATACCAAAATTACTTACAAAATCCTATATCATACAATTCAAAGAGGACATACTAACATAAGTTGTACAATTATAGCAATTAGTTGACAAATGAGATTCATATTCTTTTCAACTAACCATGGCAATTTAAACATGAAAATGACAGTCAATAATGAGCGATTGCTTAGAAAATTTAAAAGCTAAAGATAGTTCCAAAAATAAACCAGAAGAATAGGAAAAACCAAATCTCACATTGACTGTTACAACTGAGAATGACCAAACATCATATCCATACATTTTATAATTCAATCACTGCAATTAACTAAAACTTGACAATAGTGAAATCGAAAGCTTTAAGCATCTGAATAACTATGAATAAGATGGGCCAATGCCAGTAACTGTGAAAAATCATGTCGGAAGACAGCACTGGAAGTATGATCCGAATGCTGGAACTCCCGAAGAACGAAAACACGTAGAAATGCTTCAAAGGGATTTTAATAAAAACCGGTTCCAACATAAGCAAAGTGCTGATCTTTTGATGAGAATATATGCAGATATTTTATAAACATATCATTTGTGTTTCTCACATACAAAGTACAGAAAAATAAATCTAATTTCTGCCACATATATATATATATATACATATACATATACATACACATACACGCACACAAAGATAATTATATATATGCAACTTATAAAGGAGAACCAAGAGGTAAAATTCCAGCTGCAGTGAAAATTGAGTGAAAATGAGAATATAACTGATGAAGTAGTCACAACAATATTGCAAAGAGGTGTCGGATTTTATTCATCTATTTAGAGTCATAACGGACATTGGCCTTATGAAAATGCCGGGTCATTGTTCTTTTTCCCTCAGAACTAACCTCATCAAGTAATAGTTAAAAAACCGTTAAATATATTGTTTTTATCATATAGGTCCACTTAATTGAGCATGATAAACTATGACGGCCGACCATGAACCATTTAACTAAAATAAGTAGAAAAATACACATTCCAAACCAGAAACATGACTACTAAATAGTAGAAACGCTACCAAATTATATAAAACATTATAAATAACCAGACTCGTTTGCTTCTGATTATGGGCTCAGATGCTTTCTAGCAAATTACTTACATTACCCATTTTCTCATGT
>JAYMTC010000761.1:0-10755 GCA_036897605.1 Melianthus villosus
GACTCCTAGCAGGGAAAGAGACCAGCAGCAGCACCATGAAAGATCCAATAGTGCTGAGAGAAGCAGTGGAAGGCAGGTTAGTCGATCTCCTGGAAGACGGTCAGAAACCCCCGGCACTGGTAATGGTAGTAATGCTAATTGTAGGCCTGGCAAGATGGTATCTGTTCCTGCTACTGTTTCCTCAATGGCAATGGACAAGAGCAACAATGGAGGACTTGGTGTTACTGACCAGGCTGCAACAACAACAGCCATTAAGAGAATCCTGGTGAAGAGAAATGCTGGTGAGGCGGCTGTTGTGGCTGTTTCAAGAGGTGCCTCATCTCCACGTTCGCAGTCCCCGGCAGGGGTCAATGACAATGCCAAAGGTTCCAGCGAGAATCTGCAGCAGCCTACAAGGAAAACTGAACATTTTCCTTACAAAAGAAATCCATTGGGCGAGATTGACACTAACTCTTTGGCTTATCTTCAGCCACAAGGTCACAAACCTGTTGTCAAGAACAAAATTGAAGATGTGACTATGCTCAAGGAACTATCTATTGTTATGAATCAGGTACATCATTTTATCCACTTGCCATTTTCATTTATTTGATGAGTGAGAATGATTTATGTTAATTGTCTAGCACGTTGCAATTCAGAAACCAAATGTAGAAACAAACAAAGTTGTTGCACAAGGGAATGCTCAAAAGAGCAGCAGCAACATCCCAGCTACAGCAGCAGAGAACCTGAAACCTCAAGCTCTAACAAGAAGCAGGTCGTCAAGACGATCACATGATCTAGACTTCAATCCTGAAGTTCGGATGAATCAAAACAACTATAATTCTCTATTGCTAGAAGACATCCAAAGCTTCCACCAAAAGAATAGCACATCAGTTTCGCTCTCCGCTTGTCTGTCCAAGGCATGTTCCATCATGGAAGCAGTGGTAGACTTCAACTCCACCACAAGCTCCAATGTTTCTTGTAGCTTCACTGAAGACGGGAGAGGAGCATCAACAGATCAAATGAAAAAGATTGCACAAGTAAAAGACCCATTTGTCGAGTCTGAGGTAACTGTGAGTAATCATCTGATGGAGCCAAGCCAGCACAAGCATGTGACAGTGAGAAGGGGAGGGATCGAATATATGGATGGACAGGAATCCTCAGGGAGCAATAGCATTTCAGGAAGCCTGCAACATTGGGGATTGTCTTCCCCTTCATTGGAGCCTAATTCAGCCAATTCGAGGGACTGCCGGACTTCAGGACCTAATACCAGGGAGGAAAATAACCAGAGGTGCATTGCATCCGAACCACAACGTACCACTAGAGGTGGTGCCAAGATTGGTGCGTATCCTGCAGATTTATCCTAGCAATTGAGGATTTGTAAGTTTTTAATGAACAGAATCGTACTAAAGCAGTTGCATACTTGCAGCAAATTTTCTTTGTGTTGTTTGGATTAAAAAATATTACTAGATGAACATTTGTTCTTTCTCGTCTCAGCTGATTACTGAAACTTCATTGCAGTTATCTAACTAACAGGCAAATAAAAAAGCATGGTGATGGTCATAGATCTCTCTTTCAAGTGCAGAATCTTACAATTAGTCTTGCAATGGTACATTACTGAAGTAGTAAAAAAACAGTTGTCCTTTGGTCACTCTACATGTAAAGTATCATGTACCACGAACCAATCTTTATCGATTTACATTTAGCAAAATCCTGCTCGGAAATGGTACAACTTCAATCCAAGCTCAAGCCATTGCTCCTTGGAGCATATGCTACGCGGACACTTCATTTATAGATGTAAATTTTGGATTTGATTCCTCCATTGTATAATGGACCAAAAAAATCTAGGTCTATCTATAGTCCAAACCATAACTTCACAGTGATGTCTCTCGCAACAGTTCTTTAGAAGTGCAAGCGCCATTAACTCCCCTAGTAGTTTTTCAAAAAAGAACCATGCAACATTCTACTCCATGCTGAGCCTACTCTTCTGTTGCAATCTGAAATATGATTGGCATTATCCATTAGTGATGTAAGCAACAGAAACTGTATATAACAGATGTGTGCAACTTAATTATCATCCCATTTGAATCGCATACTAAAGATCCCCAGAAATATTGATGGCAATGATTATTCACAAGTTCTCCTATCTTAACATAAAGCGTAAGGTATATATGCTCTATTTATATGATTTTCTTTGCTTCCCTATCATATCATAAACAAGTGTCAAGCTTTTGGTGTCAATCACATTTAGTTCATGCATACAATCATGATAACCGAGAATTTTTCTTATCAAGAGAAATGTGTTGATAACCGAGAATTTTTCTTATCAAGAGAAATGTAAGGAGAGGAACTTCTAGGAATAGAAAAAGAAAAGAAAAGAAACAAGAATCACTTCGAATGTTAAAACTAAAGGTTTGTATATGGTTGTTAGAATCTTAGTAAGGATAAATACGCCAACTTCCGAATTTATCATGTTTCCATATTATTATGAACTAATCAATATATATTCAAGCTGCCTAACCTAATTAGATACGAGCATTACATTATTCTCCTATTATTTCTTCACTTCTCTATCATATCATAAATAAGTGTCAAGCTTTTGGTGTTAGACCACATCTAGTTCATGGATACAATCATGATAACCAAGAAATTTTATTATCTAAAGAAATGATAGGAGAGGAATTTATAGGAATAGGAAAAGAAAGAAGAATCCCTTCGAGTGATAAAATAAAATTATAAGGGTGTGTTTGGGTAGGGTAATTGAAAGGAGTATAGTAATTGTAAACAAATTTTCAAAATCTAAAAACAAATTTCTTGTTTGGATAACATGGTGAAAGTGTTTTGTAAAATCTGTTGTATTTTGAAAATAATGTTTTGTTTAAAAAAAAGAGGATAATTGTAATTCTATCAAAATATGTGGAATTTATAAAACTATTTCCTTCTTCACTTGTCTTGTCTTATCTTCTCCTTCCTTACTTGTTTTAGCTTGTCTTATCTTCTCCTTCCAGACTTATCTTATCTTATATTTTTACTACCATCCAAACAAAGTGATTCACTAAAACTTTCTCATTTTGAAATGCTACGTAATTTAGATTACCCTACACAAACGGACCCTAAAGGTTTGTATATGGTTGTTAGAATCTTAGTAAGGATAAATACGTTAACGTTCATATTTATCATGTTTCTATATTATCATGTACTGATCATTATATATTCAAGCTTAACCTAATTAGGTACAATGCATTATATTATTCTCCTATTGTTTTTACATGGTATTCAGAATATAAGATACTTTGAGGTCAATAGTTCGAACTTCTGTTACTGCAATTTTTCAATTTCTCATGCATTTGTGAAGACACTATCATTGGCTCATATATTCCCGTGTTGCCCACTTCGGAGTAAGGTATTATTAGCTCATATATTCCTGTATTGCCATCCTTGAAGCAAGACAATTAATATGAGTCATTTTCGCATGAGCGGAGTATTGGAATATATATAAATATCAATTAAATATCTTTCTACTATAAGTTACATAAGTATTTCGTCTCATCGGATATAAGTTTCTTCGAGCCCACAATTTTTACCTTGTCATCAATACCAACTTCACTTCAGTCATCAATACCAACTCCTTCCATCAATAACTTGGATCTTCATATTGCCGCTCGTAAAGGTGTACACAGTTGTACTACTCACCTTACTGCTCACCTTATATCTTCTTATATTTCATATTTTGGCTTATCACCTTCTTACAGGGCCTTGGTTGTTGCTCTTGACACTCATCATATTCCTAAGATTGTCTCTAAAGCACTATCCCATCTTGGTTGGGACAGTGCTACAATAGAGGAGATTGAGACATTGGAAAGATCTGGTTTCTCTTCTGAGGATAAAACTGTATTGGATGTAAATGAGTGTACACAGTGAAGATTAATACAGATGGTTCTTTAGCTGGGTCAAAGGAAAGATTGGTTGCCAAAGACTATGACAAGTATATGGTGTTGACTATTTTGATACATTCTCTCCGATCGCTAAGATGACATTCGTTCGTTTTTTAATATCTCTTGTTGCTTCTCACAATTGGCCAGTTGAATGCCAAAAGTGCATTTCTCAATAGCTACTTTCAAGAGGAAGTTTATATGGAACAAACCTTCAGGATTTGTTGCTCAGAATAAGTATGGCAAAGTGTGTCGACACAAGTCTTTGTATGGACTCAAGTAGTCTCCTAGAGTGTGGTTTAGAAAGTTTATTGATGTTGTATTAAAATTTAGGTTAAAAAGATGTCATAGTGATCATTCAGTGTTCTTTACTGATGATATAGTTATAGCACAGAAGGTTTGAAAAGACGTTTGTAGGAAAACTTTCATACAAAAGATCTTGGTCGATTGCGATATTTTTTAGCGATAGAGGTTTCTCACTCAAAAAAAATCATCGCTCTCCATAACAGAAATATGCTATTGATTTACTCGATGAGACTATTATGCTTAGATTTAAGCCAGCTGAGACACCTATTGATCCAAATATACGTCTCACAATAGAGGATGGGACACCATTTGATAATCACGAGCGTTAAAAGGAGATTGGTTGGAAAAATGAATTACCTCATCATCACTCGTCTTGACATTGCCTTTTCGGTGAGCGTAGTAAGTCAATTTATGTCCTCACGTCGACCTTCCCATTGGGATGCTCTCCATAATATCTCAAGAAAACTCCAGGTAAAGGCTCATTTATCATAATAAGGTTATGGTGTAATAATCAAGTCTCGTTCCCAATGAGGTGATGGTGTAATAATCAAATTGTGATGCATATTTGCCATCAATTCAGTATTCCATGAGCGAACATAAAATATTAAAATTAATTGTCATTTTTTTCGAGAGAAGTTGTTTAATAATGTGATTAGTATTGATTATATGAAAATTGGAGAATTTGCAGACATATTTATAAAGTCCCTACATAGTTAGTTATATTTGTAAGAAGTTCGGCATTTTGATATTCATACTCCAACTTGAGAGGGAGTGTTAGAATATTAGTAAGGATAAATATGCTAATTTCCGTATTTATCCTGTTTCCACATATTATCTTTTACTAATTATTATATATTATATATTCAAGTTGACTATCCTAATTAGGTACAAGTATTCTATTATTCTCCTAGTATTTCTACAATGGTTAAATCTAGTTCGACAGTATGCAATAGTTACCGAAAAAATCTTATAAGTCAAGCAACTATAATCAGCAATATTGCATTCGCATAAATACTTCAGTAAATGAAAAGTGAAGCTAAACTATTACCTGACCAGCCTCCTTTTTGTAGTCATTGTATCCCTCCATGTACCACCAGCGTATCTCTTCTTCGAGTATACCCTTAAACTCTTCAGATCTTTGGAAGTCTTGGATTATGCTTCTTGAGAGTTTCTCCCGAGCACCTTTTAGGGTTGCAAGCTCTTCCCTCTGCTTGACTCCCTCGTCTTCCATCCTCGTAACAAGATCATTGGCTTTCTCAAGTTGACCTTCCAAAGATTCAATTTGTTCCTTCATCTGAATATATTCCTCTTAAATAGCAAAGAATCTTTCACTATCATCGGCAAGATTTCCATTTCCATTTTCAACTTTCAACTTTTTTATTTCCTCCTCCAAATCAGACCACTTTCTCTCTCCAGATTCCAGGGCAATCTTAGCTGATTCAATTTTTCTCTCAGATACCGAAAGATTGTTCAAGGCCTCGTCTCTTTGGGCTTGGATCTGAGTGATTTGTTCTTCAACCTCAGAAAGTGTCGATTCATATGCAATATTGACTCGGGAGAGCTCCTTGATTTTGGAGTGCTGAAGCTTTATTATCTCCTCATCCTTCTGGACCTCTATCTCAAGGAGGTCCCTCTGTATCAGAGCCTCTTCTTCCATAAATTTAACATCGGCTTTCCTGTGATAAACTTCCAAAGATTTAATTTGTTCCTTCAGCCAAATATTTTCCTCCTTGGTAGCTAAGAATCTTTCCTTGTAAGCGGCAAGATTTTCATTTTCAGCATTCAAGAATTTCATTTCCTCCAAGTCAGAGCCCTTTTTTTGTTCGGATTCCAAGGAAATCTTAGCTGACTTGAATTTTCCCTCAGATAATGTAAGACTGTCCACCGCCTTGTCTCTTTGGGCTTGGATCCAAGGGAGTCGTTCTTCAGCCTCATCAATTGTTGCTTCATATTCAATCTTGATTTGGGTCAACTCCTTGATTTTAGACTGTTGAACTTTTATGATCTCCTCAGCTTTCTGGAGCTCGTTCTCAAGGACTTTCCACTTATCTTCCATAAACTGAACAACATCATTGGATTTCCCAAGCTGACGTTCCAAATATTCAATTTGTTCCTTCAGCCGAGTATTTTCCTCTGCAGCAGCAGAAAATATGTCCGTGCCAACGGCAAGATTTCTATTTTCAGATTTCAAGTTTTTTATTTCGTCCTCCAAGTCAGAGATCCTTTTCCGTCCAGATTCCAGGGAAGTCTTAGCTGACTCAACTTTGACCTCAGATGCCGCAAGATTGTACATGGCCTCGTCTCTTTGGGCCTGGATCCGAGAGATTCGTTCTTCAGCTTCAAGAAGTGTTGATTCATATGCAGTCTTGACATGGGAGAGCCCCTCAATTTTAGACCTTTGAAGCTTTAAGATCTCCTCAACCTTCTGGAGCTCTTTATAATGGAGTTCCCTCTGTATGACTGCCTCATATTCCATAAACTGAATATTATTGGCTTTTCTGTGCTGACATTCCAAAGATCCAATTTGTTCCTTCAGCCGAATATTTTCCTCATCGACAACAGAGAATCTTTCCCTTTCAGCGGCAATATTTTCATTTTCAGCATTCAAGAATTTTATTTCCACCTCCAACCCAGAGCTCTTTTTCTGTTTGGATTCAAGATCCAACTTAGCTGACTCAAATTTTCTCTCGGATACCGAAAGATTGTCCATTGCATTGTCTCTTTGGACTTGTATCTGAGTGACTCGTTCTTCGGCATCACACAGTTCGGCAAGTTCAGAAAGTGTTGATTCATATGCAATCTTGACTTGGGAGAACTCCTTGACTTTAGACTGCTGAAGCTTTATGATCTCCTCGTCCTTCTGGAGCTCTATCTCAAAGAGTTTGTTTCCCCCCTTGGCTTTGGCAAGTTGTCCCTCTAAAGTGGCAACTTTGACTCTTTCTTGAGCAAATACTGCCTCACCAGATTCTAGTTTGACCTCAAGCACCAGGCAGCGCTTCATTAGCTCACTATTGACTCGGCAGAGCTCATCAATATTGGAGTTGGCAGCGGCATAAGAAACAGAAAATTCCTTCACCGTCTTCTCATTCTCGAGGCAAGTGACCCTTGTAGTATTGGTCTCACTGGTTATATCAGGAATTGATTCCAATACAGGGTGAATTTGCTGTGTACAGATCAGAATCAAAGTTAGGAAGTCCAAAAGTATATCAAGGGAAAAATATGAAGTGAGACTAGTCAACCCTGGATATTTGACTGCTTGTCAGATGGGACGGAGGAGGATCAGATGACACAGTAACAGGAGAAGCAGCATTTTGATTATGTGATGAAGAGCATGGAAGAAAATCTGATATTCTCTGTTTCTTTCTTTTTCCTTCTCCCCCGTCTATTCTTTGTCTTCCTACCACCGAGGACCAAGCATCTTCCTTTAAGACAGCCATGTCTGTGTTAAAACGATAAACACAATTAAATATGTTAATTGTAAAGCAAGAGAGAAGTTCTGGTGTGAAGTCAACCTGGGTATCAGACCCCAGCTTACAACGTAGACACTAATATTATCTGTCATCCAGCCTGATCGTCACTTATTACTTACTACCTCAAGAGTGGCACGACTCTGCTCATGTTTCTCGAGAAGGGAGAGAGAGAGACCCGAATTAGGAGAATTTGCAGAGAAATCAATATAACATGGATATAAATCAAAGTCTGACTACAAATATCTCAAAATATAAGTATTTGTCACCTTCAACAGTATCAAACCCATTTGTGTCCGTATGGAAGTCTTAATAATTCTTTAAAGTTTATTAATGCGAAGGTTAAGATCTAATTGCTCCGCCTATCCCATCTGTACAATATTGCAAAACCTAATAGCACAACTTCTTAAGAAGCTAGCGCCAAGAAGATAAGAAAGTTCGTTTCATTGAGTTAGAAAATATCTAGTTTCCATTTTATCTTGTTTCCATAGTACTTATCTTATTTCCTACACATACAAGTTACCTAACTTAATGAGGTTATGACATTATATTCTTCTCTAATTTTCTCTTTCTATTTGGTATCAGGAGTATAAAATCAAACAAAATGATCCTATTGCTAATTGATCCTTAAGAACATCTTCTTTTGTTCCTCTTTCTATTTTTTCATCACTTTGTAACCCGGTATGGTCTGATTGATTGATCAGTTTTGGAAGTTTGAAGAGAGGTTATGAAGGATGTGTGGTATGTCGACAGAGCCAGTGGAGCAGCGCTGCAACAAGGTTGGAAAAATAAGGTTTTTGTGTCTCCAGATTTGGGTCCCTTCTAGTCGTAATGGCCGGACACGCCCTCAGGGAGATTGTAGGCTTCAGAGTGACCCCCGCGATCACCTCCAAACCACTGGAGGACACCCCATGCGGCGACTCGCGACGGCGTCGACCAGTTTCGCCACACTCACCCAGCTCTGCCGCGACTGGGTCTGTACTTGGCTTTCGTGTTTGTTGACAGAGTTTGATGTTTTAGGGATTTCTTTGATGTTTTACAAAATTTGGACTGGCTTTCGGATTTTCAGCTTTGATTTTGAGTTCAGATATGCTTTTTGGTTTTCCAAATTTAGTTTTGGGTTCAAATATATTTATGTGTAGTTGCTATGGCTCTTCATGATGCTAAAATTGAGTCCGAGTTTGAGATTATCTCCGGTAGTTGATCGATATGAAGTTGAATGACACTCATTATTTGCAATGGAAACACTAAGTTCGCCTTTGCTTGATATGGACAATAATGATCATTTAAATGGTTTTCCACCATTAGGGAAGAAAGCGAGATAATGCTAGGTTGGTTGGACTTATACTAACTTTAATATAGTCGTATATCTTACTTGTTAACTCACGTGAACACGATTAAGAAGCTATGAGATTATTTAACCACTTTGTATTCTGGCAAAGAAGATTTAACTCGTATTTATGGATTTTCTAAAGTTTTTATCAAACTGATTGGAGAGACACGAATCACACATGTGCAAAAATTTAAAGAAACATATGAGAAATTGAATGTCATACTTCATGTTACATCTAATGTTTCAGCGATATAAAGGCAAAGAGAGCAAATGGCTATTATTGGTTATCTTGCTAGTTCGGGTCCATCATTCTGTGAATGTTCGATCACAGATACTAACTAGTTATGACACATTCATATTTGTTAATACATTTATGGTTAATGCATTTACTAAAGTTCTTTGAGTTGCTTGTGATAACTCGTCTGAGGTAGTACCTTGACAGTTCTGCTCTAATTAGTGGTGATTGAGGGGGAGTAGAGGTGGTCGTAATGGTGGATGGAGTCGAGGAGACAACATGGGTGTGACTCGACATGTTTTACGTCTGGGATATGGGCATGTTCAACAGATTTGTCCTACATCACGCGAAAAACCTAGTCTGCAACAATTCACCAATGTATCGTAAGCGGCTCATTTCCATTCAAGTATTGGCTACAACGTGATTATGACTTATGAGAGTTCGCTAATACACACAGTATCAGGTTACTCAGTCATTTTATGCTTTTACTGCCAATATAATACAAACAGGTAATCCTACTGTTTATCTCTTTATTTCTATGTGCCAGTTGGTTATTAGTTGTCACATATCACATGACATATAAGCAATATATCTTTGTCGGATACAAACCCTCCTCCAACGGACCCATGTTTCATTAGTTGATGGTTCTCATGCTGAAATTTCAGGCATTAGGAAAGCACAATCAAATTCTTCCATATCTTTGTCATATATTTTTACCTACCTCAGTTAACTTTTAATTTAATATATGTTCGTCGCATTACTCGTAAACTTAATCGTAATATCTTATTCTATCACGATTCTTGTTTCATATGTGTTCTATGTGTTTATTGAGATCTCCCCAACAATATCTCGTTCAAATTCTATTTCTCTATTTTAGTTTTATTGTCGTCTTGATCATCCATATTAGAAAGCTTGAAAAAATTATGTCCTACGTTAGTGTCATTGTCAAGTTTTGAATGTAAAACATGTCAATTTGCTAAATATTATCGTACTTTTTATAGTCCTAGAGTCAATAAACGAGCATCTGCTACTTTTTGAAATTGTTCATACTGATATTTGGGAGTCTGGTCTCCCTGTCGTAGGCTTTAAATATTTTGTTACCTTATTGATTGATGACTTTTCTCGTGTAGATATAAAATCGCTATTGATTTTCTATATTTTCTAATTTTATTGGCAAAATGCAAGTTCAATTTGGTGTTTCGTATTTTTCGCAGTGACAGTTAGGAGTGAGCATTCGGTCCGGTTAAATCGATTAACCGAACCGAACCGAAATAATGTAAATCAGTCGGTTAAATCGGTCAATCGGTCAAAATCGTTCCGTTAATAAAATAACCGAAATTCATTACGGTTCAGTTACGGTTAACAAAAATATTTAACCGAACCGACTGAATTAACCGACATATTTTTAAACCTATACAGCCCAACTGCCAAACAATATAGCAGCCCAATAATGTTGTTGCTACTTAAGTGCTGCTGAAATTCTCATGCTGAGCTGCTGAATTGCTG
>JAYMTC010000762.1:0-10754 GCA_036897605.1 Melianthus villosus
AATCCGCCACAAGTAGCAGAACCAGCGGGAGAGACAAGACTGGTGCTTACAGAGATGAAAAGGGAAAGAAAACTGCAAGATTTCATCCCGGCGCATCAACAGATCCTTGACGAAGGGGCTATCTGGGCTTCGTTCTTGGCCCTCTCTCTGATCAGCAAAGAATGGTTTGGAGGTTGTTGGCCATTTCCAACGTGCATTTCCTCAGTAGCTCTCCAGATAGTCTAGCTCTTCACCCGATCGCCGGTGATCGGATTTCGAAATAGCCTCGCACTCCATTCGCACGCCTTGTGGGTCCAGTGGCCAAGGCATCTTTTGGAATGGGCGCTGACTTAGTACTTACTAAAAATCCTTCCGTGATACAGTAACTAGAACTGGGCTTGGAATCTTTTTTTGGTGCAACGGAATAAGCTACCTAATCTGATCGCAAACATCACTAGGCAGAAGATGTTGCAACTTCTCCCATAGCCAATCATTCTTAGCATTAAGATAGTCAGTAACAACTCTCCTTACTCATGTCAGCATTCTCACCGAATGAGCAAGTAGGTATGAGATATCCGGTATGCGATGCAATATGCGAGATGCGCTTTCCTTCCTCCCGGCTAGCCTTGCAAGAGCGGTTGTGCGGGAAAATAGAACTGAGCATCAAGGTTCTGAAAGAAGAAAGGTTACTGCATGCAGGAAAGTCACCGTCCATTGGGTATTTCTCTCTATCTCGCTCTCCCAACTCATACTTATGATAGGCGAGAAAGCCATATATTGACCTCTGGTCAATTCAAGGAATTCCTGGTATTCAGTTGTCTTCCTTGGTTCTAGCCTTCAATTCATGAAGCAGATCGCCGGGAAGGCTCTTTCGAAAACTCTCGCCTTACCTTTCGAATCTTCCTGCTCCGTAGAGTCTTGCTATCACTCTTCCTGGATTGTGGATCCAAGCAGTCAAAATTGGGGATTCAAATGGCAGTCTCATGAATAGCTCTTGGAGCGGACCCTACTTCTTCATGCTTTGTGGAATTTCGTTTGAAATAATGATAATGGGAATCCTCGATCGATTGAGACTTTACGTGTCTGATGGGCATAGTAGTCCCATTAGAGTCAAGGGATAAATTCTTCTCCCCCGGCAGCAGAGGCAACCCCTACTTCGGTCGGTTCATGAGCTGCCAAAAGCTAACTCTACGCTCGGTAGCTACCGGAAGTTGCTTCGCTTCCCAACTCGTTTAAGTCAACCGATGCCATGGGTCATTCCCTAGTTTACGAAGCTGGGCTATTCAACGAGAAAGACAAAGAGAATTGAAAAGTTTCATAAAAGCAAGGGGATTCGCTAAGCAAAAATCCTTTACCCGGAAATAATAGATCTACGAAATGAGCGTAGTGTTTCACTCTTTCAGTAAGCACCTCCTTCCGAAATCAATCCCCGATTAGACTAAGCCTAGGGCAAAAGAATTGGGCAGACTGACTTCCCGAAGGCAAGATCCTTCGTGGCCGTAGACAGAGACAGGCATTCCTACTTTCACTCGAGCAGCAGGTATGAGATCAGTAAGAGCGGATTCAGGACTTTCAACCTTCAGCTTGGCACCTTTGGTTTGTACTCACACTCGCACTGACCAATAAGAAAGGAAAGTACCTCTTAACTAGCCATAGGCTATCCTAAGAACGATCTATATACTATAATAATGAGTACCCTCCTTCACAGGTAATTCGATAACACTTTATCGAGACTGGATGAATGAATGAACGAAGGCAAAGGCACACTGAACCTTGAAAGGGGATTGGTACTGGACAACTCGGACATCTAATGCACTGAGAGCAAGCATTCCATCTGAACTGTGAACTTGAATATCATACATTTCCTTATTCTAAAATGGTATTCTAGTACAATACAACTAGGAGTAAAAGCATTAACTCCATTAAACCCATTGCATATCATAGAGCTCATTCAATTACTATCTTATTCCACATCGCATTATGATTCTATTGCACTATCCTTAATACAGGTAAATCGGTCTTTCTTTCTATCATATGGTATTCGTGTGGAAGAATTAGGCTAGAGCCTAACGCCCTCTAATGCATTCATTCATCAAAGGATTTCATCTTCCCTGTCCTAGGTGTGGACGAAGACCGAGACTTCTCTAAGATCCGATTCGTTCACCCCAACAAAACCTTCCCTGCCTTAGTTCGATGGAATCGTACCCAGTTCATTCTTGCACTATGCTTAAGACAGATTAACTGGCAAAGAACCTATTAGTTTCTAACTTAAGCTTGAAAGCAGATTGCTCCTTTATTTCGCTTCCTTCTTTGCGGCAGAAAGACCGAGGGCAGGCAACTCACTAACTACAGCCTTAGTGGCCTTTAAAGCTTAACGCCCTTTATGCCTGCCACAAGACAAGAAAGGAGAAGCAGCATCTGAGAAGTCAAGTATCATCCCAAGAGCGGATCTATTCTACACATGCGAATTGAAATTCACATACATAGTATAGCTTCTTTGCCAATCAAAACGACTCCTTCGTACCCTCGTGTTGTGAGCGCTGTGAATTAGGGTCTACTTTCACCCGGATACCTTTAGAGGAAAGACGGTATAAAGGATATGGCTTATGATACCAATACAGTAATACTACGTTCCCTCCCTAAAGGCAGGCTCCTTTATCTTATCCCATTTCATGGTTAATTCATTGATAGTGAGAGAAGTTGTTCTTATATTTCCATTTAAGATATCAAATCTTGTAGACTGAGCTTCATTCTGAACCCAGAGTCAGAGTATAGCAACTCGTACTAATTAAGAAGGAAAGACTTATACGGTGACCTATTTCTTCTTTCTCTCAATCATGAACCACTTTAGCACTCCCAGCTAATGCAGAAAGTCGAGTATGAGCTAGCTAGTTAAACTAGTGAAATGGCTCTGTGGCCACATCGATATTTGAAAAGTTTCCCTTTCTATATATCCGTAAAACCTTACTCGAGTAATTCAACTAAGGAGCGACATTTTGACTATGCTGTTGAATGCATAATTTATTTAGATCTAGATATAACCTGCTGGGCGTAGTACTTGGCTTGGCCATCGACAGCAAGTAGAGTCTATAATGCGGATAGACTAGATAAGCCAGTTTCATAGCTTGAAAGAAAGGACAGGACGAGAGGAGGAGCTAGTGAGCTGAACAAAGATTTCACCTAAGCGATCTTGCTTCTGAGCCAGGATTTAATACTAGGTTAACGCACTCAGCCTCTTGCAACCCTGTTAGCACTTACTCTTGGCTGAACCTTCATTTTTTTTAATGGAAGACTTTCATTGTGAGATGGGGTTCTACCTACTTCCTATAATGCAGGCCTGAGCGAAACTGACTTCTTCTAGTTTATAAATTAATTACCTTTGTAGTCATACCTTGGTCAACCTCCCCTCCTTGGGCTGGGCATCTCACCTGCCCTGTGTATGAGTTGAGAGCTAAGCTAGAGGATTGAAATAGGCACTACTTTAGAAGGGGTCACTCTCTTACTAGGCTTAGTCTCGATGGAAAAAGGAAAGGAGAAGTAAGAGCTTATAGGGAATCGAGCAGAGAAATAGCAAAAGCAAGAGCCTATCCGGGGTTGTTAGAACATGGGAGTCTGAAAGGAAGGCTACCAATCTTGGGGGCGGGATCTGACTGACCTTAGTTGTCCTATAAGACTCTTATTAGCCCCCTTCCCTTAGAGGTCTGTTCAAGAGCCAAAGCGGAAGATGATATTCTGGCTTACAGGACGAAGAGTGAAAGTAAAGCTTGTCTTCTTGCTAGAAGTTTTTGAAGCGATTAGCCTTTAAGCTAAGGGTCAAGAATAAGGTTCAGTTTTATCTTCTCTGGTATGCGAATCACTGATTCTAGTTGTACTACTCTTTTTACTGGTAGAAAGCATCTCCATTTTTCCATTTCTTACAAGAGGAATCCGGGTCAGATCGATGCATGAACCTATCGTGGGCGAAGGAGTTAGAGTAAGAGTATCTTCTTTCTTCGTCCTCACGTACCACTGCTCAGATCCATATATTACCAGAATCTTACAAACATGTTATATTGAATACCAGAGATTCGGCACTATCCTCTATGATCTATCAGCTACTAAAAAGTATCCCTCTTGCCTTCGCTCGAGTCTACAAAACCAGTCTCATCAGGATTCTCGGAGATAAATTAGACTATTCAGGATTCTTTCGAGCACAAGAAGGAGACCATATCCCAAGAGCCCTTTCTCCATTCTCAAGGAGGTTTTTTGTGTACCTGTCCAGTCAACCTTCTTTTGAGTACCTACTGTGCGCCCTTCATCACGTTCTCATATGCAGACCAAGAGGTACCGTACTCTTCAGTTAAAGCGCATACGTCTTCCTATAGGATCTTACCTTACCATCAGTTAGCTTCTATCCTAGGAGACCCGCTTGGAATCCTTCGAGCTTTCTTCGAGATTCCATTCCTAAAGCCCAGTAAGGAGAGGGATAGAAAGACTGAATACAAAGAGTGGACAAACTCCTTCTATTCTAAGAAAAGTCAGTCAGAACTCTAGAGGACTCTTTGGCGGAGGAGTCGGCCCGTAGCCGCAAGTCAGATCTGTTGGCTTTGATTCCTGAACCGACCTGCCTACCTAAAGAAGAACTGCCCAGCCTAGCCAGGAGGTAATCTTTTCCTTTCTCCCTTCAAATAGGAGTCAAAAGAAGAATGTGAATTACGCTTTTTCTCTTCACTTTGCCCCTCCCTTTTGAAGCCTTAATACTTGCTCACTAGGCCTCTGGTAAGAAGAAGCTCAGTTGGAGAGGAATGGAAAGAGCATCCTTAACGCCATCTTATTTATAGTCAACATGCTTAATTGGTATCTGTATCTGTCCAACGGTAGCTAGCCTCTCCCCTCTCTTGTGCACGAATGGGATGGAAGGAATAAATAGATAGCTCTTTTGAGAGCCTTATAGAAGTTTCAGAGGAAATTTATTCAACTAGTAGGACGGTTGCTAGCACGGGTGATCAAAACAATCTCCTTCCTTGCGAAGGCTTGGTTATAAAATAGAATCGTTCTTGCTGCCTTCCTTCCACTCATGGTACACATACTGGCTGGTTACTTCGTGTCATGTCACTATTTTGTGATCGGTAATCAGCTGCCAAAAGAATTCTATCATTGGTTGAAGTCGAAAGTCTTCTATTCGGTAGATCTCTCCGACGCTTCATTCTGGTCTTCGAAGTGAGTTTGAATCAGTGCCTATCTCGTTTTACGAGGTAGGTTCTATTCACCTAGAGCGATTTACCTGCTTCTTTCGCTCCTTCACCCTTAACTGCATTCCCGGAAATGCCATTCCCATCCGCTAAACCAGCTCCTTATGAGAATGGTTTCACCCCGCTCCTCAATCTTATTCTGTTTCCGATCCTGCTTCAGATTCTCTTTCAGTTGTGGAAACAAGCCCCTATTCCTATCGGTTGAGTAGCCCAAGCTTCTTTTCTTAAGAAGCGTATTTTCCCCTCTCCTTTCAAAGAAAGAGGTTGATGCACCCAGCTACCCGAAGTAGTCTTTGTCCCACCTTTCCTTACTTACTTTCCTCCTTTCCGAATGTAGCTATTAGAATCAGGTAGCTCAGCGGATGAGTGACTTGTCTCAGTCTCATAAGATTGCTTTGTCTCATTCCTATACCGATCGGTCAAGCCAGTTCCTTTCCACCCGCTACTAGTGAAAATCCCTCACAGCAATAGACTGATCTTAGATTAGACCAACCAAGCTATAAGGTTTAGGAGAGATTGCCCCGTACTCTGTACTCTGTTGACTGAGCTGCATTCATTGCCAATCCTTCGCTCCTTGTCTCAGACTCAACAACTCTTGGCCAGATCTTTGACTTATGTCCTCGATCTATATCTATAGATACCATTTCTTCAAAAGCGGGTTCTCTCCCTACCGCTCCGTGGGTTGAAAGTTCCCCACCGAACCCTATTTACGTCACTCGAAAGAGTTTGATTCTCCGCCTCAACAGCAATATTATCATATTCCAACCTTTTATCAGAAGATTCAGATGTCGAGCATCTTTCGAACGTTGTGTCAGCAGCTTCATCTTCGGCTGATGGTATGGAAAGAACCCTTGCCCCTGTGACTTATGCCCGGTCTTCCCCTACTCTAGCTACTGGTCAAGTGACTCAGCTCCATTACTGGCTTTCGGCTTGAAGTTCAGTGCACAGTTCAACACCTATCCTTCGAAGTCAAGTGTCTACCTTCTACTAAATGTCTTTGGGATGCGGAGGAAATAGAGGGATTAGTCTGCTAACTCGAGACTGTTGAGAGGAAGCGACCTTGACTCTACTTGTTTTCTAGCGATTCCTGTGTACCATAATTTAGGATTAGGACGTCGAAGATGAACTTCTGGTGACCCCTCCATTACTTTCCTTTAAAGTAGTTCTCGATCTCGCAACTTGGTCATTTCATCGATTTCCCACTCCAAAAGGAAGGAGACAGTCCTCTCATAACCGGAAGAGGAAGTTCAAGCTAACTCGCTTAGCCCCCAGTCCATGCCGACAATTCAACCATGTAAACTGAGAACCAGTGCACCAAAGATCTATGAGACCACAATCATTTATCCAATCCCGAAAACTAAGTGACCGCTTATACTACATACCAAAAGGGCTCGTCCCTGACTCTTCTTTCGAGGAAGAAGCACTTTCCCGACTAAGGCCACTAAACGGCGCTATTTAACGGTCCGCAAGCTGCAAGCGGGACAGAGTCAAGTTCACACTTAAATAAAGAAGTAGCGCGCTAGCCAGCAAGCATCAATTCCATTTTTTTTATATTTAGATACAAGAATGTTAGACAATCGGATCATAGCGAGAAAGATAGAATCCAGTTGAGTCGGTGTCGGTATCAGAGTTTACGCAAGAGGCGTAACCCTCAACCAAAGAGTCCCATAGACAAAGAGGGGCTGTTCCTTAGGGTGGGTTACCCGCCAAGGGGCGAAGGATCAAGCGCTTTGAGCTTTGCAACTAGCCTTTCCGTGGGAATTGATTCTTTCTTCACCTTCTTGTATAATATAGGATGTCCCCTCCGCTATACTAAGATAGCGAGATGTTTGTGTTCAATATTCCCCCTGACGCCCTCTAGTTAGGGCGAGAGTTTCCGCTAAGACAATGTTCAAGACAATTCTTGTGAGATTCCTCCCTTGGTTCGTGATTCCCTAGGATCCATATTAATCGGTTCTTACATATCCCCTCTTGTCTCTAGTCTTGCTGTCTATCAGAGCTCCCCTTGTAGGACTATTCAGAAGCATCTTGTCATCAGAGCCAGTTCGCCCTCGTTCCTGTGCTGCCTTATTCTTTTTGAGCTTTGAGCTTGGTTCCTCGCAAGAGAGATTGGACACGTCCTCACTCGTTCTTTTTTCAAGATCTTTGAGCCTCTTAAGGATGCCGTAGGGATTCTTCTAACAGGTCTGTCCCTGTGCTAATAGACCCACTCCAATCCCGGCCGGGCAAGGGACTAGTTCTCTACCCGATCCCATTCCGACTTCTGTAGGGTTTACCGGTAACAGTTTCAGCATTGCACCTCACTAGGGCGGCTTTTTACCAGGGTTACTATCCAAGTCCCTTAGCCTTAGTTGGAAGCGAAACCAAAGAAAGCTAAGCTTTTCCCGTCTGTCTTTTTATTCTTCGTGCTGCTCTCGAGATGGTAGTGAGGAAGGGAAATGCTTTGTCTTTCGATGTAGTTCCTTTGCTTGGGCTTCTTCCCGTGACGGAAGAAAGTAGGTTCATAATGAGAAAGGGATTTGCTCAAGCTGTTTCCATTGCGGTCGGTTCTACTGCTCTTACCACTGCTGCTGCACCCTTATCCCAACCAAGGTGGTGGTAATAAACCTTCCGCTCAACAGCTATTCTGATTTCCGAAAAAGACTATCTTATGAAAGAAAGAACTTCGAAACGATCATGCCAAAGGCACTTCGGGATCAAATAAAGGCATCACATAAGGAATCGGGCAACCCCCCTCTTAACACTATTAGCTTTATTTGAAATTCATCGCCAGGCCCTAATCAAAAGGGGCCACACCCTTCTTAATTTACCTACCCGATCCTACTAGGTTGACTAGCGCATTGCTCTTAGATTCGTAGCTTTCCCTCTAGTCTAGCTCATAGCCAACTCCCATCCCCGGTCTACCCGCTCATAGTTCTTGCTCTACCCGCGCACTTCTTTCATCCGAGGGTAGAAGCCAGAAGGAAATTACAACCTCCTTACAAACTCGGATTAGCTCTTTCTCTTTAGACTGAAGCAGCACTCGATGCACCTTACGTTCTACCCGGACAGAACTATGCTCTATATATAGCTGCTTTATCGACAGAGTCTTAGGAACCAGAGCTTTTTTATCCTTACTCTCAAAGGTTTAGTATCCTTAATCAAATGCCCTATCCAGTACCGGAACCTTACATTCTAAGAAAACTACCTCCGATTCGGGAAAGCCTGTAAACTGTCTTGAGTTAGCCAGCATGCCATTTCTAGTCTATCTATTGGAAACCGATCCCAAGGCCATTTTTATATAGCCTTGCCATTAGCCCCATTCATAGGTCCGAGATTGCTTTGATTCAATCTATCGTTAAAACGAAATCGTCAGGCATTGTAGGACGATTACCTGACTACAAAGGTAGTCTAGTGTTAATATATTCCGAAGAAACTACAGCTACGGACTAGGTATCCGTGTTAGGAACAGCCAAAAAGTCCTTACCCAAAACTAGATATTGATTGATTCGCTCTCGTCCTTCCTTCTCTACCTGATCCATACGCCTTGAAAAGCCCCAAAACCACACTTCATTACAAGAATGGTAATCGACTAAGCCAGCTTCCCGTTATGCACCAATGCTTGAACAGCACCCCTGCCCTTTAGCAATCTTTCTCCAATCCTTTGAGATGGCCTACCCTTCTTCAGCTCAATCCGCTGCCGCTGCGGCTGGTTCCGAGAAAAGAGATAATAGGCATTTTCCCTTACTCGAGTGCGATAAATGTATCCATATGAGACAGTTACTCAGTTCAATAGATAGCATTCCCCTATATCTTTGCTGAAGAGCGAGTTGAAGCCACTAATGACCACCGCTGTTCACTCCTGGGAACAGGAAAAGTAGCTTCGACCTCGTTTACTGAAAAAAAGATTCAATCGTCATGCTTTTCACATACATTTCGGTGAGACCGTTTCACTCTTATTTCCTTCAGAGGTGGATTCTTTGGCTGATGGTTGAGAAAGAACTATAGAGACTGGTGAGGGGGAATATCTCAATAAACTGTAAATATAGGACAAATCTCATATTATCATAAGTGATGGTCTGAGATAACTTCTTACCCATGTTGCTCACCGCACCGCAGGTCTCTAATAGATGCTGGGAATATGGCATTTATTTCCATCCTGGGGTAACAGAAAAATGACTTGGTCATATTGTGTCTAAAGCTAAAGGGGGTGTCAAGACTAACCCAGAGCGGGTGAGAGCGATTCAACGGATCCCTATACCAAGAACCGAGAAAGGAGTGCAATCATTCTCTGGTAAGATCACTTAGAATAGAAGATTCGTTCCTAATTCTGCAGAGGTCATTAAGCCGATCACCACAAAGATGGGGAGAGACTAGGAAAGGTCGATTGAGGCGCATTAAAAAGGTGACTGAAGATCTAGTTTTGGTAAGTCCTGTGGGTTGGGTGGCCTTTCATTGATTCAAAAATTCAACATTGATGGGGGTGGGCGAAGCAGATAGATCAAATAAAGATCGGCGGGGTAGGATCGGGATATTCTTGTATATACTCCGGGTTGGAAGGGCAAGTATCTTATATACGTAATATTTATTAAATAAGAAAATGATGAAGAGAATTTTCTTATTTATTTAATGACAGCTAATAAGGGTGGAGAACGGATACACTTTTCTGTACAATCAGGTCCCCAGGGATGGGGCTCGGGGCCGTCTCCGGATCAGGCTTAGCTGCCGCTCCCTACTCTTGCTTCCCCGTCTTGTACCTTCCGTTCCTTGTTCCAGTACGTATGTATGTAATGAATAAAATGCTTTGCTTGGGAGGGGGCTTCTTTATTGAAAAAAGGGGGAAGGAGGGAGGCAAGGGAACAAGTCTACTGTATCTACTGTTCCAGTCACTCGCTTGCTTACTGTACTCAATTACTAAATGCTATATCAAATATGGTGTGCTAATGGTGATGTGGTTACTAACCAACTTACTAACTAATGTATGCTAATTAATGTAGAAGTAGAAGGGGCTTTCTTTTTCACCTGGAATTGAACTGTAAGAGAACCAATCCATTGTCTTCGAATAGTCAAGGCATAGAAGGAACTGCTCTCGAACTCGAATCCCCTCTTGTCCCTGAAAGAATAGGTCCTGCTCTAGATGCTTCGGATTCTGTTGAGAAGAAAGGACAACCATCCGACCCGAAGACTTTCATTCTGGCTGTCCAGAAAAGAAAAATTTCGTATAGTTGATAGGTCGAGAAATTCTGCGTTTTTCGTTTAATAATCCGAGCAAAGAGCCGATTCGTGACCTGGAAGGCTGCTAGCAAGAAGCAATGCAAGAAGGAGCTTTTGGACAAATCCGCTGCAGGACAATGGGATAAGATGGCACTATGCTTAACACATCCAATTCGAACGAAGTTTTCTTTAAGTAACTCAGTGATTGCTCTTTAAAGAAAGGGCTTAAGTCATCGACTCCAATCCGATAAGGCTTTTCTTTTTTCCGGTATGCCGCTCCGCGAGCAGAGCGGCGGCCAACCTCTTGTGGATTGGCTGACGTATCCAGTAACGGGCCAAGGCTTTTTCTGT
>JAYMTC010000763.1:0-10753 GCA_036897605.1 Melianthus villosus
TTAAAGAGTTTGTTATTAAAATGTATAATAAAAAGTTTTGGTACCTCCTTAAATGTTTCTAAAATTTGTATCCAAACATATTATATATTCAATTAAAAACTTACAGTATAATACATTTTATATTACAAAAAACTTTTTATGGTTTATTAAAATTTTTATATCTACGTCAATATTTCGATTCAAAAAATATAAATTTTGCTTAACTTAAAAAAAGTAATTCAAGTAATAAATAAAATGTAACATTTTAATATAATGTACACTATGTTTAATATATGTATTATTTTATTTAGTAATATTTATTACTTAGTTTATATCTCAAAAAAATAAAAGATATGATATAAACTAACTATTAATTTTATATAAATTTAAATTTTAACAAATTAATTTCTTAAACAATTGATCAAATTAATATAATATTATTTTTTTACTGGTCCATATTATTTAAAATTTATAGCGAACAGAAATAGTTTACGCTTCTAGTTACTAAAAATTTTCAAAATAACATGATGCATGGAGCTATATAATTAAACTTCTTCTAATACGTACGATTCCAAAATCGAATATTTGATCATTGGGCCAAAGATCGTTTGGAGATCAGCTTGCTTATCAATGAGTTTTTGGTAAAAAAAAAAAAGGACTATTTTCAAAGAATTATATTATAGAATTTAATTTAATTAAAACTTTATAACAAATAGATAGATGTTTATTATTGATATTGACACGACTTAAAAATCAATTTGAAAAACCACAGCACAAAAATATGTACTGCAAAAGAAAATGAACAATTATACCTGGATATTTAGTAAGAGAATCTTTTTGTTAATAAATTATATTTAATAAATCTTTTTATTTATTTTGCTTTTGCTTTAGAATAGTTCGTATTTAATTATGTATATTTAATTAACTTTTTCAGCTATTAATTGATTTTCGCATTTTCGTTTTTATTAAAGAAAAAGGATAGATGACAGGGATGTACGGCATCTAGTTGTCATCATAGTATTCGTTGCAAGATATTAACACATATATGTTCGGTACACCGGGCTACACGATATAAATCCCAGCAGAGACAGACACCAAATAAAGAGGGATCACATCTTTTGCCTTCGTTATCGTTTTGGAGAGTTTCTTCTATATTTCCTCCACTTTCTTCGATCTTTCTCTCTTTGAAAAGCTTCACAAAAATGGTGAGTCCAGTACCGTTTCTCTGTTAATTTTGCATCTCTAGGGTTTTAATATGTTTGGTTGCGATTTTCAGTTCACATGATCGTCTTTTTCCCTTTCTACTTCATCGTAACTTAATAGATCTTTGCGGTATTTCGCTGCTGCTTTTGCATTTGTAGTGGATCTAATTGTCGATGTTAATTTGATTGAAATATCTACTAGTTTAGGCGAGGTTAAGATTTCAACGAGCTATTCGATTTGGTTATACCACCATATAGATCTGGTCTGAGCTTCGCAAGCTGGAATTGTTTGATCTGCTTGTAAACTTAACCGTATTTGTGCCTTGATCTCAGGATTAATCATATTTATTACAGATCTACTTAGTTTGCTGGGATTTGATGTTTATTTACATATTAGGTTAATCATTTTTTTTTTCATTCACATCCTTATCTGATATGAAATCGGTTTAGTATGATATATTACTGCAGTCTAATACCTTTGGTGATCCGATCATAATTCTAAAGCATGTATTGATGTTGGGTGTTCAAACACAAAAAATAGTGACAACATAGATTGTTGGGGTTGTGTCAAGGATATTTTGTTCAGAGTTTTAGCACTGCAGTTCAGCTTCTTAAAATGTCAAAAGATAACTTGGGGCCAGCTGTGTAGAAAATTGGCTGCTCTGTTAATTTGATCTTTCTTCCCTGAACTAAATAATTGGTAAACAGTACCAAAATTATTACTCTTTTTTAGTTATTTGTTCTGCTTCACAACTAGCAAATTGATTCAAGATTAAATTTATTGACACACGGATATTAATAGAGATAAACTGTACAAGAAAGAACAAGATAGTATGAAGGAAAGGAGGGAGCAAGAACAAGGTTAGAGAGCCTCAATACGGCTATAACTTCTCATTCATTTGTCTACCCTTTCATTACAGAGAACAATCACTTTAATAGAACCCTAATTGCTCTAATTTCTATTGGGGTTGAGTTGGCCCACAAATATTCAGAACAATACTTTCCGCATCAAAATTAACCTTGTCCTCAAGGTTGTAGAATTGAATCATGATCTTTGTAACATCATCACACAAACAAGTAATGCCAGGATCCCAAACTAATCTGAACATAACTTCAAAACCTTCTTCAATTCTAAAGCCAAATGCTATAGTATTCATAGCAATACCCGGATCCCAAATAATAACAGTGATATTGTTCAATAGAAACTGAAGTTGCGGTATTGTGGTGCTAGAAACTGAATCTGTGGTACCTGTGACTCATAATTCCTCTCTTCAATTTCATCATAACAAGAGATTTGGATGTGTTGGCCGGAATGGTGTTTGACGAATTCTTCTTCAATGATGGTCTTCATTTCGGTGAGTGTTTCCATGTCTGACTCTTCTTCAACATACCGGAACCATTTTTCTGCCTCTTTTTCGCACAATTTTTCTGCATTTACTTCTTCGTCTGAAACCAATATTCGATCCAAGAGGGCTGCATAATCTTAAAGCGAGACATCAGATCGCGGAAGTTCACCAAGCTCCCTTTGATCTTCTATCCACTCGATTCGATTTTGAAATCACAACATGTGAAATTTGTGGAATCGAGTCAAAAATCGCTTGACCTCGTTTGATTTGCTGAGTAATGTTGAAAATTCTGTCACAGCTAGTGAGTTTGATGATTTCCCAATGAAAAGCACCAATGATAGAGATAAACTATCAATATATGAGTACAAGAAGTAAGAGAAGAAAAGCAAGAAAGAACAAGATAGTATGAAGGAAAGGAGGGAGCAAGAAGAAGGTTAGAGAGCTTCAATACGGCTATAACTTTTCATTCATTGGTCTACCCTTTCATTACCACTTTAATAGAAACCCTAATTGCCCTAACAAGATCCTACATCTATGTCACTAAAGCACTCCAAATAAGCATCAACATGTGTCTTTATAACAAGGGAATGAGGGCTTTAGGGCCATATGCCCTAACAAACATGGACCATTTGTCTAGATTGAGTCAAAATATTGTGAAATGCTACTAAACACAATGTTATCTTAAAAGTAACAAATGCTAGGGTTTTGAGGAGATACATTCCTTAGTTCAAAATGGCGATTCTTTGTATCAAAATTCTCATTTGTAGACCTATATTACTATTGGCCATTTTGTATTGAATAGTTATATAACATTCTCCAAGAGGTCAAGATTTACAATTTTCTAACTATTCTAGAAATAATCGATTCTCGACGTACTGTTTGTTCAATTTATAATATTTAGTTTGAGTTTTGTTATATTTAGTTCGATAAATTGAATAGATGCCGACATGTTTTTAAATTAGTGAAAAGTCAAAAATAAATATTATTTTTTTAAAAGTTGAATTAGTTAAATCGAAATTTTATAATTTATTCCATTTATTTGATTTTAGGATTGTTTTTAATTTAATTTAGTTTGATATTTTATATGAAGTACCAACAATGTGTTGGCTTACTGGTAAGCGAGATGGTTACTAGACGACCTTTAGTTCAATGGTCAGAGGTTCATTCTCGAAGTTGTACATCTTCGGAGAGAGATTTAATTATGTTGCTCCACGTCATTGCTCACGTCAACTATACCGTTCTACTGGATTCGCAACACAAATATGAGGTCTTTTGTTAATGTTTTTTTTGATATTTTATATATTTTAAATTAATTATTTGTTTTCAGTTTTGAACTTAAAATATAATAAAAATATGAATTTTTTTTTTAAACTTAATTTTAACCCATGTTTAGATTTTTTATTTTTTATTTTTGCAAATTAAATGTGTTGATTAAAACCATTTTCAATTCAAAATGTATTCCTTTAATTTTATCAAAACTTAAAAAGTGAATTTACAATGGAGTTAATATTATTTAACCTTATTAAGAGATTTAAAAACCAAAATTAATCTCTAATAAAGTGTTCAATTCGCGAAATTAATTGTAAGATTTGCAAAATTTAAGATAAATTGTAAGATTATTGCGTTTGTCTTAAAAAAAAGTCTTAAATAGTATTACTTCTCGAAATAGCCCCCATACAAATTCCCCTTTGATATTATTATTTGAAGTCAAAATAGTCCAAATAACACACATCAGCCAATCTCCTGTTAAACAGTTAACTTGGCCACTATATTAATAGTAGCAAAATTAATCAAATTAACACAAAGATCAAGCCCTTTAGTTGTAAATAAAAGTTACGAGTTTTCTTCCTTGTACTTACCGTGGATAATTTAAAGGATTTTTTAATGAATCCAAATAGACTAGGGTTTTTTTTTTATGTTTGGTAAATAGATTAGGTTGGTTTTTTGGGCGCTAGAGATTCGTCTATGAATTGTTTAATTCGATTAGATTTCTTGAAAATAAACCAAATAACCCTAAAAAAAAATTAAAATCTAGTTACTAACTGAATAAAAATTACTTAATCTGTTGCCAATTTCTTAATTAATATTATTGAATTGATCATGGAGTCGTAAATGTTGGGAGGAGTTAACTATATCGCTCAATCCCTTGAATATGATTAGTCATATCTCCAATATATAGTAAATATTGGAATGTGTTAACTATATCGCTCCATGACCAAACATAATTAATCATATCTCCAATATAGAATAAGGACACGTGTAATTTAAAAAATATATATTATTGAATTGTATGCAAATTGCTTAATTTGTTGACGATTTCTTCAATGCAAGCCAAAATTGAGACATTTAACTTGTTACTAATTATGATTATGGAATCATATGTAAATTGAAATTACTTAGTCTGTTGGTAATTTCTTGAAAAAAAAATTAAATAACTAAGGAAAAACTAAAATTATGTTACTAATTGCGATTATCAAATCATACGTAATCGAATTAGTTTTAGAAAGTTTCCAAAAATGCAAAAAAAATTATAGTTTTATTTGTAACTCAAGGGCTTCATCTTTGGTTTATTTCAACCTGCAATATATATAAAATAAAATAAAAAAACCTCTAATTTATTTATCCACATTTAAAGAGCACCTTAGTCTGTTTAAATGCATAAAAGAAATCCTGAAATATTTATTGTAAGTACAAAAAAAAACCGTAACTTTTATTTACAATAGAAGAGTTTGATCTACGTAAAATGTTAGTTTAGTGATAAGTAAATTAATTTTCATAAAAAATTTAGTCAATATTTAGTTACATCGTTCAATGTCTCATATACAATTAATCTATTTTGATGTGAGATTAAGGATTATAAAGATTTTGAGTACAATAATAAAATGAAAACAAACAATAATTTTGAGGGGTAAAATGACTCTTTAAAAATGACGTAACTTTTGAGTACAATAATAACCACAAACTAAATATATTTATTTAATATTTTGAGAATTAAACATTTGAATTAAATAAAAGAACATATTTTTCAGGTTTTAAAAATTTTAAAATAAATATATGGGAAGCAAACAGTTCACAAGCGTAAAAAAAACGTCCCTTTTTTTTTTTCCTTCCAGCAAAAAGAAATACCCACAATCTCCGAGTCCTGAATTCTCTATTTCATTTCACTATTTCACTATTTCACTATTTCACTATTCTATAAAAGAGTGATTAAAGAAGCGATGAAAGGGAAATAAGCTCTCTAAAAACATTCTCTTTTCTCTTGTATAAGTGGAGAGATTGAAGCATTTGTAGCTAAATTGGATTTGGATCCCCAATTTCCGAAGCTGGGTCGGCCTTGGAGTTGGGGTAAAAGCCTTGACACTATCTTCTCTCTCTCCCAGCACTTTATTCTCTTCAAATTCGATACTTTGCTCTGTACCCACCAACAACGAGGTTTTGATACATTCACAGTAACCTCTCTCTCTTTTCTACTTATTTTTTCTGCATTGTCTTGTTCTAGTCTTGGAATCTCGTAATCTTTTAGGTTCTTCGGTTTCATTTAGATTTCCTGTGTGTACTATCGAGTGAAGGGAATCCATTAGAAGAACAGAAGGAGAAGTAGAAGAATCGTCCACCTGTGGTCTTGTTTGGGTACCTAGAAAATCAATGCTCAAAAACTGGGTTTTTCTTTGTTTTCCCCAATTGTTGCTTAATAATTAGATATTAATTCGAGAGTGACCTAATAAAGGGTTATTTTAGTTACCATTCTTGTTCATTGTTCCCTTATCTCCATTTTGTGTTGATCTTCATGAAGTGGTGAAACAATGAGAGATGGAAACGTCAAGAAAAAGGTGTGTGAAATGCTTAATTTAATTGGTTTGTTTGATATAGTTGAAATTACAGATTTGTGTGTGTTTTTGTTGTTGGGTTGAAGGTTTCATGGCCCAAAACATTGTTCAAGAAGTGGCTCAACATCAAGACCGAAGCTGAAGAATTTCAAGCAGATGATGTTGGTTATGGTTATGGTAATTGTTATGGAGGTGATTAACCAAATTTAATTACAATTTGAGCCAATGTGGTTTTGTACTATGCTTTTACATCAAGAAGGAAAATGAGATTCTTTCTGATCTGGATTAGATTCTTCTATACCCTGAAATTTCTACCCACTGTTCGTGTTTGTAATATGCCTGAATTTTTCCAATTGCATAGGTTGTGGAACTTCCATTTGCAGCTTAAGATCTGTGATTTGTTTTCTCCGCTTTCTCATGATAAAAGATTTTATTTGCATTTGCTAATTACACGTTCTTTTGTAATTTGTGGTCTTTAAACATATGGGACTGTGGTTGATGCATTAACAATGGCAGTGCAGAGGCTTGATGACTTTAAGGCTTTTTCTTTTTCAGGTGGTGATGAAGGATGGAGGAACTTCTCGGAGAGAGAAGCATGCAAAGTCAAGAAAAGCAAAACAGGTTCAGTATCAGAGACCTTCTGCGTGCTTTGGATTACTTAATCTTTCAACCCCACCAACAGTTTCATAAAGCAAATAGTGAAAATAACACGCTAAAGTTCTTATGTTTAACCTCAAATAATTTCGACCTATCTCTCTTACCCTTCACATGGATATACAGAGAGATCGAGCACGAGGAACTCTGATCGAATCTGGAGAAGTAAGATTGACCTTGATGCCGCCCAAATTACTGATGTTAACCATTACAGGCATATTCCTATTCTATTTTTTTACTTGTTATCAGGGATTCAGGGTTCAATTTGTTACTTTGTGATATGTAGTCTTAACTTGTGATTTTCCTTTAATCCAATTGCAGGATTTTTGTGGCTTCTTGGAATGTTGCTGGAATATCCCCTCCGAGTTATTTGAATCTTGAGGATTGGCTTCATACATCTCCACCTGCTGACATTTATGTCCTTGGGTATGTTAATAATCAACTTACTTCCAATTCTTTGTTTTAGTTTTGCAATGTCTCAAGCATCAACAAACAACAAAATTGATCCCTGCACTATTCAGGTTTCAAGAAATTGTTCCACTGAATGCTGGTAATGTTTTGGGCACAGAAGACAACGGCCCTGCCAGAAAATGGCTCGCCCTTATACAGAAGACCCTAAACAGGCTTCCGGGGACCCGGGGGGGTTTCCATACACCCTCCCCAATCCCTGATCCACTTGTTGAGTTAGATGCAGATTTTGAGGGATCAACGGGGCAGAAGACTTCCCCATTTTTTCATCGCCGTTCCTTTCAGTCATTAACTCGCAGCATGAGAATGGATAATGACATATCAGTGCCACAGCCTCGGCTTGAACGACGGTTCAGTGTATGTGATCGTGCTTTTGGCCACAGATCAAGTGATTGTTATGACAATCCGAATTACAGATGGGGCTCTTCTGATGATGAAAATGAACCTGGGGTTTCACCAGTTGCAATGCAGTATTCACCGATGCCCTACAATGAGTACGTTTCCATGGAGGAAAAAGATAGGGATCCAGGGAACTCAAGGTACTGTTTAGTTGCGAGTAAACAAATGGTTGGGATATTCTTAACAGTTTGGATCAGGCGTGATCTTAGAGATGATATTAGCAACATGAAAGTATCTTGTGTAGGCAGAGGATTGATGGGTTATCTTGGAAACAAGGTACAATCTTTTGCTTGTGGAATTAAGCTTCAATTTGGGTGAGTTTTGGTAGTATGGAAACATTGCAATTTATTTTATTTTCTTGGGTTTTACAGGGTTCGATTTCGATTAGCATGTCTCTGCACAAAACAAGCTTCTGCTTCATCTGTGCTCATTTAACATCGGGGCAGAAGGAGGGAGATGAGCTGCGAAGAAATTCAGATGTTATGGAAATCCTCCGGAAGACGAGGTTCCCCAGAGTTAATGGAATAGGAGATGGAAACTCCCCTCAGACAATTCTTGAGCATGAGTAAGTCACTTATCACTTATTCCAGATTCCCGTATATTGCTCAAGCTCTAACCTGCTTTTGTCATAGTGCAGTAGGGTTATTTGGCTTGGGGATTTGAATTACCGCATCGCTCTTTCTTACCAATCTGCAAAGGCTCTTGTGGAGATGTGCAACTGGAGAGCATTGTTAGAAAATGATCAGGTATGATCTTCCTAGCATTAATGTTAAAATTCTGATTCTTATGGAACAATAAAAAATAATTGTTTCTTTGTTCCGCCTGTTATGAGGACAACAGGATTGATAATTTGATTGTTTTCCAGCTCCGAATAGAGCAGAGACGTGGACGGGTCTTTAAAGGATGGAATGAAGGAAAAATTTACTTCCCTCCAACATACAAGTATTCTACTAATTCCGACAGGTATGCTGGGGATGATAGGCACCCTAAGGAGAAAAGAAGAACTCCAGCATGGTAATTCTAATTTTATTTTTTTAAACAGAACAATAAAGAGAAATGTTTCTGTGGTGGATAAAGAAGTTCAGATACAATAAATGCTAATTTGCTATACACCTTATATATTTCAGTAGGTGAAAATCTAATCCTACTATATTTTTCTTTTATAGGTGTGATCGTATATTATGGTATGGAAGAGGCCTTAATCAATTATCTTATGTTCGTGGTGAGTCAAAGTTCTCAGATCACAGACCAGTTTACAGCATATTTCTGGTGGAAGTTGAGTCTATAAATCAAAACCGAACTAAGAGAGGCATGAATTCCAGGATTCAAGTAGAAGAGCTACTACCATACTCGTATCCATATTCTGAAATCAATTACTATTGAGGGATCGATTCTTGACGATATTGTATTCCACCATACTCAATTTAACATAATGGAAGATATTAAACGCTAAGTGGTGATGCAAGGTATTGAGAATGAAGAAATGTCTTGGAAGATTTTATCATAGTGAAGCATTTGATGATTCAAATGAACTCTGTTTTTTATGTTGCTTTGGTAACCTTCTGAATTTTTTCTCTAGACTTACCAAATATCATTCGATATTATTACAGGAAGCGCACACGATTAATATCCTTCTTGTGACATGATACACACGTCAAATGAGGTAAATCGATCATTCTTAATTTCTCTATGTTTCATAATTTATTTTTAAGGGCAGTAAAATGTAGACCTAATTGGTGGACCATCTTTAATATATCCGATCTCGATTTCTTGCTTTAGAAGGTGGGCGCATCTTCGCCTAAACCGATCTTGTAGGCTAACTGGCACTCCAGACTTTTTTGCTGTTCAGATACATGTTATATCTGAATCATATCCCCACATAAAAACTAGAATATGCAACACTTTCACTATGGAAGTATAGTTGCAATCCTGTCTTGTTTACATTTGAAATTTGATATTGCTTTACAAGACGGTGCTTGTTCTAATTTTCGTCCGTCCTGTTTCTTCTGTCCCCAGTGTTGCAGGTGGGGACTGCCCGTTCTCTCCATTATGTTAGAAAGATTCTGTTGTCCACAATCCAAAAGAAGGTTAGTCCATGTCGATTTTCCCGTTTTTTCTGTTATGCTACAACTCCTTCATAAACCCTTTTGTCTAATTTTTAGGGTTTCATAAACCCTTTGCACTAACATGTCTTGTTATTAATTCGGACTGCTCTATGATAATGATTAGGTAATAGAAGCTCCTTTATGTCATTAAAATGTAGCATTTGAATATGTTCCTTTACCGAACTTTAACTGTTTTTATGGTTTTGCAGGATTAACTCGAAGAATCCAATTTTACATAGTCGAAGATGGCCAGATTATCAGAGAGTTCAATTCATTTGGTTCTTTCTTTGTGTACAAAAAGGATAAGAAAGGGAAATAGGTTTGATGTTTTAACATAGAAGTATAGAAAAGAAGAAGAGATGACCATGTTTACATTAGCAATTTTAAATTAACTAGCAGTCACTCATGAGTTCCGCACTAGCAATAAAAAGATTGTTCTAATGTTTTATTCGATTTACTATTTTGATCAAATTTTGTATATAATGTGATTAATTTCACAAATTATAAGTAAAATTTTTTTTATACTACATGTATCCTTATCTCATATTAGAAATATGACTAATCATATTCGGAGCATGAAGTCATATAATTAATTTCTCTTATTATGTGAGACTCTAAAATCGAACCTATGACCACTTGACTAAAGGAAATTATTTAGATATTGTATAAACATTCAATAAAGGAAATATCAATATTGTAGTACTAGGAATCTTAGTCGTAAGATAATTACAGATATATTATTTTATAATAGTGTATATATATATATATATATA
>JAYMTC010000764.1:0-10752 GCA_036897605.1 Melianthus villosus
CAAATCTCAAGGACAAACTATCAATAATGTTGAAGTGTATTCGTCAGAAGACGTATTTTCCTATGGAAAACTTTATTTTGCACTTTCAAAGAGAGTTTCAATGTCTATAACAAAAGTTCTTATAAAACATTGTGAAAATGATAAACGAACAAATAATTGTACAAAAAACATTGTGTATAATGAAGTTCTACTACATTAGCTGCATAATGTGTAATTCCATAAATAATGATTTTTTTCTTCTTCATATTTTCAGTTTTCCATTAATTATTACATATATGGTATTTTCAATTTTTCACTAATTATTAGATAAATTTCGATTTAATATGTTCATTAAATTTTAATCATGTTTTAAATTTATATTTCTAATACAATCTATTTTATTACAATATAAATACGTCATGATGCCTAGAACTTTATTATCTACATAATTTTTTTAATTTAAAAAAAACAATTCCCTATTTATTTATAAGAAACATATTTCTTATGGACTACTTTATTATACATTTTCAGCAGAAGTTTGAGTACGTACAACAAAAGTTCTTATAGAAACATAGAGGATATGATAAATATTCAAATCTCATAATAAAAAAAATTATGCGTAACACAATTAACCTACATTAAAACTCAATAAATATAATACAATATTTTTATTATAATGTCTTCAACACAATGAGAATTTATAAAAATTTAATAATCATATCTACTCTTCAAAAAAATAATCATAATACCTAAAAACAAATGATTCTACATATTATCTTACAATTTAGTATTACACATACATTATACATTGGCAATTTAAAAATTTAATTAATCATAAAATACATGTTATCTACAATTTAGTGTTACATATATATAAATATATATATTAATTACGGTCATAATTTATGTCCTACATATATTTCCATAATAACATCACGTAGTAAAAAAAATATTTATTTTAGAAATAAATAAGTAAAAGATATAAGTTTATAATTTACATAATTCTTAAAGTCAATGAATATAAATCAAATAAAATCAAATCAAACATTTTGAAACTATTAAAGTTGCCATCCAACTAGTAATCAAAGTAGAAGTTAAAAACTATTGCAAATGTTCTGAATAGCCTAAAACTGTAAATAACATGAACATATGAAGCTAAAATTGTATTTAAATCTTGCCAAAGGAAAAAATATATATACAAATACATAAACTAACCATTCCAAATTGCATATAAACGGTGCACAACAAGATTAGACGAATGTTGGCAAGTCTCGGATCAGCAGCTTCCAGAACCTTCACCAAAACCCTCCTCCCAAGGTCTCCACCATCCTTCTCTATCCCCCGGACGTTATATCGCTCCGTATATCGATCTCAAGTCCGAGCAATGGCAGACTCCTCTACGTCATCTATGTTCAAGAAAATCCAGGTTAAGCGTGACGATACTGTGAGTACCGATCCTTTTTCTGATTTCTCTATATGCTTGTGCATTTTCAGAAATCCGTTTATAGAGTTCAGATTATTGGGTTTAGGTTAATTTGGTTAAATTTTTGTATATTATAGTTGCAAAGAATTTGTCTGATAATATTCGAGATTATGCTGGACTATATACAAAGATCCTTTTTTGGCCCTCTCTTAACCCTTTTCGATTCTTTGATTGTTGCTATCTGGATGTTGATTTTTTATTACATCATTTTCTTTTGCACTGGTTTAGGATTTTGGAAGTGGAAAGCATTTGCATCTATCAATTATAGTTTACTTAGATAATGATTATATTGAGGTTGAATGTTGTAATCTTGGGTTAGAACTGATATGCAGAAGTGGTATAGTTTACTGATTTTATGATGTGACTGAGGTTGAATGTTGTAATCTTGGGCCTTTGTTTAGACTGCCGCGCAGGGAATTGTCTCAGACGGTGGTAATGTGATCAGTAAATTTGTCTTTTATCAATTCGCTTATTTAATTTATTAATCAGGTCTTTGATGCATATGTGGTGGGCAAAGAGGATGCTCCAGGGATTGTGGTAATTCAAGAATGGTGGGGTGTGGATTTTGAGATCAAGAACCATGCTCTGAAAATTTCTCAATTAGATACTGGATTTAAAGCCCTTATCCCAGAGTAAGATTTATATCTGCTCACTAAAAGTGGGACTAGGTTTGTATTATGAAACATGTTGATTTTATAATCTGTCATCTTTCACTGCTGATGATCTTACTTGTCTTTCAGTTTATATCGGGGAAAGGTTGGTTTGGATGTTGCCGAAGCACAACATCTGATGGACGGTCTTGACTGGCAAGGTGCCGTGAAGGACATCCGTGCTTCGGCTAAATGGCTCAAGGAAAACGGTTCGAAAAAGGTTGGCATTTTCCCTTGGTGCTGGAACTTAATAAACACATTGATGATGGAATTTGTTTAATAATTTTTTATTATTAAATAGTAAATCTATCATTGTTTATATATTTAAATTTATGTTTGGCATTCTTCTATAGGCTTGTGTACCTACAGTGTAAGATAATATGTCAACTCTGATCACCATACAAGTTGCCAACAGTTCCGCCAGTGTTATACTATCTTATGGATGTTGCAAGTCTTGATTTACAAAGTAGAAAAATAAGTTTTCGTGGTGAACAATAGATGGTATATTGGTAGTAGAATCTTGAATTTGTACGGGGATAATTGTGAGCTTTATTTATTGCAAATAGCTAATAGAAACTATGTGGACCCTTTGAAGGAATTGGATGCAGTACTGCTTATGACATGGTCTATAAATTCTGATATGAACTTATATTTCATGATTGATTGTCAACCCATGCATGTTTTCTGAGAGATTGTGATTGTTTTTGTCGTCTATAACTGTGTTGTGGGTTATTGCTATAGGTTGGTGTAACTGGATATTGCATGGGGGGTGCTCTTTCTATTGCAAGTTCAGTTTTGGTCCCCGAGGTTGATGCGGTTGTGGCATTCTATGGAGTTCCTTCATCAGAGCTAGCAGATCCTTCCAAAGCAAAGGCACCCGTTCAGGCTCATTTTGGAGAACTTGATAATTTTGTTGGGTTCTCTGATATCACGGTATGGCATTTCATTGACTCTCAGCTTGTTACCATTTCTGTCTTCATTTGTACCATGTTTAGTTGTTTTTTTAATCCCATGAATTACAATATTTATACATTAGCATTCGCAGCTTAAATTTAATATTAGAAACGTCTTCCTTGTTGCAGAAAGATGAAAGTTTATAATAAATATGCAACAGTTTCCTGTAGTATAACAACTACAAGCCATTAGTTTTTATAATTTAAGGTTTAATATCATAATACCACCTAAATCATACCAATCCAACGTCTTGTCATTGTACTTAGCCTATTTATCCTCTTTACTATCATATTTTTTCAATCTAACTCTTTTCTAGACCTTATTTATTTGGGTTCAGATTCGAGTTTGGGAAAAATTGTTTCAATTAATTTGTTTATAAAGTTGGTTCTAGAATATATGACTACGGGATTTGTATTTTCATGTTCATATTAAATTTTCATTTATAATAAATAGGCTTAATTTTATTTTTTTACCTATAATTTGACATTTGGTCAACTTAGAATCTTTACTATTTAATTTCCGAAATTGGTATCCATATTGACAAAAAAAATTCCGGAATCAATTTTCTATCCATTGTTTAGAATTTCTGTAAATTTTAACATTTTTGTCCAACCCTATTCATACACACTTGACCCGATCCATTGCCGACCTGATCCATTTTCCATCAATTCATAATTCTTATCCCCTTCCGATATCATTTGCCCTGACTTCTTCCCCTCACCCATAAAACAACGACTTCGACCAAACCGCCTAAACCAATTGAACCTAGTCCCGTTCCGATAAAACATTGAATCCTCCACAATATCACAAGTAATATCCCCAGCCTTCCCATCCGACTCCCATATACAAGTTCTGGGAAAGTTTCGGGTTCCAAGCTCCCCCTCACCTTAATCCACCGACAACCTCTTTTTGGGCATTGTGAAATTGTCACCAGAAACTGCCCCATTACTCATTCCCATACCAGGAAATAATGTCCCATTAAGGAGCTGAATCTCCATATCCTTGTTCCAACTACCAACATAGCAGCACCCATCTGGCCATGTGAACACCCCATTCCCCTTCGGAACTCCATTTTCCCACTGCCCATCGTATCTATTTCCATTAGCCCAAATCAACACTCCTCTCCCACAAATCACCCCATTCTTCCTGTCGCCAACATACTCATTCCATTCTTCCATACATACCTCCTTGCTTGTCCTGCAAATTCCACTTCTACGGCTCTTCATAGAAATCCCCGTTAGCATACCTCTTCTGGCCGAACCCATGTTTTCGTTCAAAGCTCCATGACCCCTATAACTATCTCCCTTGGAGCAGATGATGGTCCCAAACCTTCCATGCGGCCCGATTTGAACTCACCTTCATAGGTAACTCCTGACGGACATGAAAACCTCCCTTTACCAGAGGCCTTTCCTCTTCTTCACTCGCCTTTTTACACACTCGTCGGTCCACAAATATTTTCCGGATCCATGTGGAACATTTCCCAGAAAAGCTCGCAGTATACAGATCTCTTTTCAGAAAAAGCTTATTGACTTTTTCAGCTAGTTCCCAGTAGTAGAGCTAGTAGCTCCAACTGGTAACCTTCAGGTGTTACTCTTTGAGTACAAGCTTGCAATCGACTGAGCCCAACAATGGGCAATGGCTGTTTTCTGATTCTGGTTCGCTGAAAGGGTTATGAATTAGGTCGGACAAAAATGTTAAAATTTAACAGAACGTTAAAAAAATAATGAAAAACTGATTGCGATTTTTTTTTGGCTAATGTGATTCTAATTTTAGAAATTAGATAGTATAGATACTAGTTGACCAAACTTCAAATTATGAGTACTAAAAATGAAATTAAGCCTAATTATATTATAATGGAAAATTTTCTATTTAAAATTTTCATATTAAACTTTGGTATTCATTTTATTCATATTTAAAAAAATATTATCCTTTAAATTGACAAAGTTATCTAATCTAAAATAAAGTATTGTTTTTATTTCTTTTATCATATTTCTATTATTTATGTTTGATTTGTTTTTCCTTATTTTACTTTTGAATTCCTTTGCTCTATTTAATTTGTATTTTTATATTAACTTATTTTTTTATTTACAATTTTGTGGACCTATTTATATGTTTTCTATTTATTTCATACCATTTATATTATCACATATTATAAATTTATAAGTTTATATTGTATATTACACACATTAGTTTATTTTATTCTTATATTATTTTTCTAATGTTATTTATATCTTAAATCAATTTCTTTAGATCTCTATTTATCGATGTATTCCTTTTATTGAAGTAGTTTTGTCAACAATAATAAGAAAATAATTGTTTGCCGTGAGCTTAAAAAGAACTACCAATGGAAAAAAACTCAATAATAGCTCCAGCAAGTTGATGATCTGGTTAAGGTCCATCACCGATTTTGATTTGGGTCATGATTGATTTTCTATTGATTTTGGGAGTTGTGACGATTGTAATAAATGTAATAATAATAATAAAATAAAAAAATTCAACAATAGTCACAACAGATCTGAACCTGAGCTCCAATGTGAAATATCTAAATCAAGTATTAAAAATGACTTGATTGTAAAGTATGATTGTTAAGTGGGTAAAATGGTTAAAGTGGATAAAATGGTTAAAGGTGTTGGAACCTAAATGTAATTATTTTGGTAATATACACACACTTGGCTTAATTGATCATCCTTTTGTTAATTCCTGATATTTGACCTGGTAGTAGTAACCATTTATTTATTCTTTAGTAAATCCTCTTAACACACAAATAAATAGATGTATTTCAAAAGCCACTTTTAAGAGATCCAATTTACAATGATATTCACTTATAACGGTTTACAAGGAATGATGTTTCTATATGATAAATTGGTTAAAGAATTTATCTAATAAATGAAAATAAAAATCAATGTGTTGTCGGACTTCGAGTTGCAGGCTGCTAAGGCTTTGGACGAAAAGCTGAAGGCATCTGGAGTTCCATGTGAGGTACACATTTATCCTGGCATTTCACATGCATTCATGAATATTTCACCTGATGGCTTGAAGAGGAGGAAAAACATGGGAATGGCTGATGAAGATGAAGCTGCAGTTGAGCTGGCTTGGTCCCGCTTTACCTCGTGGATGACTCGTAACTTATCCTCGTAACTTATCCTCTAAAGTAGTTAATTACTTATGTGTGTTGAATGCTACTTGCTTATATTACCTGGATATGTTGAATAGCAACTCTGTTAGAAGATTACAGATATTGGTAAACTTATATTATAAATTTGGCTTGCTTATTATAATTATTTGAATGACCTGGGATGCTTTATCATAGTTTGTGGCAGTGTGTGAGGACTAATATGGTAAGTGCACACAATTATGAGAGAAATGTGCATTGGCCCTTATAATATGCCACACAGTAAGGATAATTTCAATAATTAAGCATGTTTTGCTAAACTATTGCAAGGAGTTGATTTGGTGAAGCCATTTGCCTTGGGCATTATATTTTGTTGATGTTTGCATTTGGTCTGTAATAAGTAATCTGTTGTAAAAGCTGACATGATTGATTATCTAGGATACTTGGTGTACTTCAGGAATAAAGCAAAACCACAGCATGGTTGGTAATATGGTTTTAGAACTATAGATAGAGTTTTAATTTGAATGTTTGTAAAATTTAAGGATGAAATATGAAATGACCACTAAGTTCAAGCCTATAATATGCAATTAACTCCAATTATATTTTTCCGGTACTTCGGTTAGAAGCAATTTACAGAACCAAGTCATTTTCATTCCCAATTAATTAAGTTAAACGTGTTTAACGCGTATTTTTATATTTGATATCATGGTACGTATGGACATGTCATATAAATTTTGAAAAAGATATTTGTGTAGTATGCTTAGTCTCTACCTACAGGTATATGTCAAGTTAATTTAAATCAAGTCGTTTGGACTAAAATGATATTAGTCCATATTCTTTCAGCATTAACTTCTGAAAAATATATACGAGGTAAATTAATTTAAAGAAGATAGTTATATTGTGGACTTAGTAACGGACAAAACGGTATAAGTTAAAATGTACCAAGTACATATTACGGTTGGACATGCCTTGTGAGCCTAAAAATGTATGGCAAGATGATTTTGAAAGTACATATGTATAATATGTTTGACGGTAAACCTAATGACATAAGATATGTTTATTTACGTAAAACAGTTTGAGTTATAACGTGATTCGAAGATCGACCAATCATATAAAAATGAAAAAAAATAAAAAAAAATGAAAATTTTTGATTGGGTAACACCATAAGTTATGATGTGAATGCATGCGCACGATCAAAGAGATGTATATAACAAGATTTCGACGGGCAAGGGATGACATCTCAAAATTTAATTGATTCAGCTATTTGAGCTACTTATTCAAATTTCAGCTGCTTATTCTTCGTGTTCTTGATGGTTCTGATTCATTTTAAAACCGTTTTAACTTCAGTTGAGAAACTTAAACTCATCAAAGGAATGAGTAGAGCATCTGAGAAGTCAAGTATCATCTCAAGAGCAGGAGGGGAACAGCCCCACGCGCGGGGTTCAATCTTCGTCGTTCGCCCATCAATAAATGAACCATTTATGTCAAGGAAGTTGGTGACCTGATGACAGGGGAGCCGACGACCACAGACCTACTATAGGGTACTCTCAATTGTCAGGTTCACTCTCTCCTAACCTTCCCTACGTATACAAATGATCAAACTTGTGATAGCTAGAATTTGATTCAACTACTTGTTCTTCGTGTTCTTCGCGTTCTTGACGATTCTGATCTATTTTAAAGTCGTTTCAACTTCAGTTGAGGAACTTAAACTCATTAAATAAATGAGTACTACGTATACGTATATAAGTAATTAAACTAGTCATATGAGAACTTTGATTCGAACATGATTATTTTCATATTATATAGGTTAATTAGACATGAAAATTTTTTGCTATAATTGATTATGTGACTAAACCCTTAATGGGTTATGTTTAAATTGTTATTAATTAATTTATTGAGTTGGGTTGCTGTTGAGTAACATATTGATATTTAATGGATTTATTTCAATTGTACAGAATTGATATGCAGAAAATAAAGCAAGGTAATTTCAGTTTTGGCTTAAGTATTTATTTAAGTTATTTGAATATTAAATAAATTTGATTAAACAATGATATAGCATGAGCGACGCCAACTTTAGCTAGATATATGATATAACATGTGTGACGTCGGTTTTAGCTGGATATATGATATAACATGAGTGGTGCTAGCTTTAGCTGGATATATGATATTATATAGCATGTGTGGCGTCAGCTTTTGCTGGATATATAATATAGCCCGTATGACGTCAGCTTTAGCTGGATATATGATATAGTCCGTGTGGCGTCAGCTTTAACTGAATATATGATATCGTCTGTGTGGCACCAACTTTAACTGGATATATGATATAGCTTGTGTGGCGTTAGCTTTAACTGGATATATGATATAGCTTGTGTAGCTCAAGCTTTAACTGGATATATGATATAGCTTGTGTGGCGCTAGTTTTAGCTGAATATATGGTATGATATAGCCTGTGTGACACCAACTTTAACTGGATATATGATATAGTCTGTGTGGCGCCATCTTTAGCTGGATATATGATATAGCCTGTGTGGCGCCAGCTTTCGATGGATATATGATACAGTCTGTGTGGCGCCAGCATTAGCTGAATTATATTCTTACATGAGTATGATTATCTATTATGTTCAAGTAAGCATGCTTAATAGTATATGAATACTATCTGAAATTTCTTCTGGTGATATGAGACGCTAGTAAAAGCTAAGCAATGTATGATTTAAGATATTTATAATGTGAATAAATATAGATGATTTTGGATGGTATAATATTATATTATTATACTTATATATTGTTTTGGACTCTTCTTGTGATTGAAATGTGAAAAGTATATTGATTGAATAATAAACCATTGATGATTTACATTTGTTTATTTATGAGAGTAAGAGTAGATAAGTGATGAGTCATTTATCTTCTGGCAATTGCGAATAGGAAGAACTACGGGAGACTTAATCTCATTAGATGGGCACGTAGGCAGCCTCGATGGAGGTATAGTCCAACTCAGTTAATAAGTTATTTGTTTGTTAATTCTTAGGGTATTTATGTGTTTGTGGTGTAAATTGCATTCACTGATTATTTAGTACTCACGTCTCACTTGTTTGATTTCAGAATGTCAAGATAGTAGGACACTGTCAGCTCACTAAGAAGATTGGTTGGTGACATATATGCACCTTGATTTCTTTTGTAAAAGAACTTTGTAAACTCATTCAGATATTAAATGAGATCTTTGTAAAAACAATGACTTGAGTTATAAAATGTTCATTATACTCGTCTTGAGATGATGTGTATTGGTTATGAGATGAGACTTTTATCTCATTTTGCAGTGATAGTCTAAGGGAACCCACTTTTATCTATTTCTGAGGTTCTTTAGTATGGAGACTTTGTCCCTATTTCCATGCTGGTCAAACTCAAAATTCGGGTCGTGACATTCCTAAACCCTGGATAAGGCCATATATTTATATATGATACCCAAGTTGACAACACTGAGGGGGGGTGAATATGTTGGACTTAAAAATTGGAATTAAAACATTTCAATGATCTTTTGAAATTTAAAACGAATAATCAAAATTGAATATTTGCACAAAATTTAAAGCGTAAAACTTAATCTTGCAAGACACGTTTTATAGTGGTTCGGAAAAAATATTGCCTACATCCACTCTCCCAATAGAAATTGAGGTTTTACTAAAACAATCTTACTAAGGTGAAGAGAAACCTTACACAAATCTTTCCAAAGAATTGGATAAGATAAGTTTACACAATTTTCAAGTGAAATGGTGAAGAGGAACCGAAAATTCTTTTATTTTGAAAAACAAAAAGTCAAAGAGTAGTCAAACTTCCAACAATGGAGATTGGTTAAACTTTTGCTTTCTACACGATGAAATTATGTAGAACAAATTGATATGTTTAAAACTCAAAATAAATGCAATGAGATGATGTTCAATAAATAAAACTTTGCATTCAAACACTTACAAAAAAAGTTGAAAATGAAGAGATTTGAAAATGATAGTCAAAGCTTTGATCTTCAAAATGAGTTGGTAGTTTGTAATGAAATGTTGTAAGTGTTTTTTATTGATGTTTGTATGCCCTTTTATTGTGAATACAATGGAGGGAAGAATTATGCCCGTTTGAACTATTTTGGTGTAATGAAATGAAAACGGCTATATTTTTGCCTGAAACTGCGTCTGTCAATGAAACTGCGTCTGTCAATAAAATCGTGGATCTTCGTCATGCTTAGTGTCCGAGCCAAAGGGTTATCGCGATGGCACCATGGGCCACATCGCCATGGCGATGGAATAATTATAGTTCCATAATTCAGAGTATCATTTCCTATTTGATCCCTTTGAATTTCATATTCGAAGTTGCGATCGGATCTATTCATTAAAAAAATCGATTCAATACATTTCTTATGTACCTATAGGCTATATTGGATTTGAATCAGATTTCGGATTAATCTATATTGATTGACTGCCTCCATTATGTTGTTGTTAGCAAATACCACTATTTTTTGTTTTGGATCTTCCAAATCATTCCCGCAGGAGATCCGGACCCACTTTTTTCCGATCCTTCGATAAAAAGATTCATTC
>JAYMTC010000765.1:0-10745 GCA_036897605.1 Melianthus villosus
CGGTCACTGGCGGGTCAAATACTCAGAACCTTACCTCTGGATCTGGAAAAATTGTTTCCACAACTTCACACAAATTTCTCTTTTGAAACATTTTTGTCTACTATTGTGAACTTGTATATGCAGAAAATTTTCCCTATATTTTAGCAATAAATAGGTATATAACTGAAAATTCTACTACAACAGGAAACATGATTAAGTTCAGATCAGGGAGCTTAACTCGGATCAACTCCAATGTTCCACTTAAAATGCTTATTACTGACACAAAAGTTGGGAGGAACACGAAGGCTTTAGTTTCCGGAGTTTCTGAGAGAACCTTGAGGCATCCAGATGCTATGCAGTCAGTATTCGATGCCGTTGATTCTATCAGCAAGGAATTTTCCATAGCTATTCAGTCACCTGTCACTGATGACCTATCAATTATGGGAATTGAAGAGAAGATAGCAGAGTTGATGGAAATGAACCAAGGTTTGCTCCAATGTATGGGAGTTAGCCATGCTTCAATTGAAATGGTACTACGGACAACTTTGAAGTACAAATTAACTTCGAAGCTGACCGGAGCAGGTGGAGGTGGTTGTGTTCTGACGTTCTTGCCAACCTGTATCCTTTTCCTCTCTATTTTTTCTAACTTTTTTGTGATTTTGTACTTACCATATTTTCTAACTTATCTTCTATATGTTTCATGATTACTGCCAGTATTTGATGTAGTTTTTAGTTTTTGTTCCGAAAATGAAAAAGGCATCCTGAGAACAGGAATATATGATTTTCCTTTCTAGAAGGTTTGGTTATTTGTCATCACATTTCATAACATTGCTGCATATATATGAAATGTCCATGTGAATTGATTAGTGATTTAATATCTTCCAACATTAGAGCTTTTAAGTGTAATGTAGATATAATTGGGAAATAGTGTGTGGAAACTTCATTAGGATAATGATTACCTATATTCAGTATTTTCCCTATTACAAAGGATGTGTAAACTGATTTGATGATGCACTATCTAATAGGATTATGTGATGGTGACAGGATGATTCTGAGGAAGGCAGTGAGAAATCCATATAGGTTGTTTGGTTATAAATTTATGCAGGTGATATTAGTACAAGTTGGTCAGAGATCATTTTAGCGATTCTTGGAGAGATCAATAAGGGGGTAGCAAGACATCAGTGTAGGTATATATTTTAGTAGTAAGTGTGCATTTAGTCTACTGGTTTCATCAATATATCTTGTGCTTTTGACCTAGAATTAGCTAATTTAACGGATATAATTGAATAGCAATATAAACTAATCAAAATGTGGTGACAATAGAAGGGTTTACAGAAACAAGGTCCTGCTAGAAATCAGTAAAAAGTGCCAGCTTTCAGATGCAATAAAAATTAGAATGCAGGAGGAACTATGATTTTACTACATGTGCTTGCTTGCTTATTATTCTTCCCTATGTTATAGCTCTCATGTGGTAGAAAATGGACCTTGTTTTTTTGGAGAACATAAAGCTGATTTGATTTATCATATAGCTACTATTATATGAACTATGAGAACAACCTTCCTTCATGTTCATCACATCTTTGTTATGCATGAAAAGAGACAGCATTGATTCCTTGACCAAATGTACCAGTGGTATCAGGAGTAGCTGTTGAGAAAGTAATTAGTGAGCTAGAGGAATGCGGATTTCAGTGCTTGATTGCTGGTACTGGAGGAAATGGTGCTCAAATTTGTTTCAATGGTACCACCACATGATACTACTGCGCCCACAATGCCTTGCCCACCACTCTATTTGGTTTTTCTTTCTCAAAATTGCTACTTTTAACTGTATTCAGCAACTATTTTCAACTTTTTGTATAAAATAAATTGTCAGAAATCAGCTCAAGTAAGGCTTGTAGAAGGCCGAACACAATTCTAATCTAATACTTTCTATAAATTTATCCTCCCTAGACATTAATTTTAATATATTTTCAATAATTCTAGAATACAGCTATTTAAAATATAAACATTCAAATTCAAATAATATAATTTGAAACATTGAATTTATAAATTTAAACATCAATAAAAAGAGGAAAATAATTTACCAACCTTATTTGTTTAAAAATTAAATAAAGTCCAACTTAATCAACATTTTTTCCAGAAAGGGTATAACATTTTATGGACTCAAATCTCATTTTCTCATGGATTTATTTATTTAATCACTAAATTTTGAATTTACCCTCCTCCCTCCACAGCTAATTCCTGCCCAGCAATGATTTTTCAAAGAACTCCACACGACACATAATTTAGTCACACATCCAAACTTTATTTACTCGAAAAGCCATAGATAGCTTTTCAAAATTCCAGGAACTCATATACATACGCTATAAAACTAGACTCCAGCAAACCAGACTTCGATCAAGCATTCAGCCTTAGAAGATCAAGCATTCACAACCGACCCACCTGCATGAAAACACCACAATTTCAACAATTACAATCACAGAGAAATCAATTATAGAGTTGCCAGAATATGATGCAACTAACCATTGGGATGAAGCATCTGCGGAGTGAAATACGAAGAACAATGCTCACACGCAAGGAACACATAAGACGGCGCAATCTCAATAGGCTGCGCAGCCCTTCCCATAGGCACCTCCTTCCCAAAATTCAGAGTCTCTTCTCCTTCAAACGAAGATGGAATCAATGGAGTCCACACTGGTCCTGGAGCAACACCATTTACTCTAATACCCTTATCCACAAGTTGCAATGCCAATCCTCTAGTAAACCCCACAATCGCTCCTTTAGTCGCCGTATAGTCCAGCAACTTAGCATTCCCCTTATAAGCATTCACCGACGAGCTGTTGATTATCGATCCTCCTCTCTTCATATGCTTAAGAGCATGTCTGGTTACAAAAAAGTAGGAAAATATGTTTGTCCTGAATACCCTTGTGAGCCTATCTTCATCTATGTCTTCCAAACAGCTGGCCTTCCACTGTTCTGCAGCGTTGTTGACTAAAATATCAATGCAGCCATATACATTAGCTACATCTTCAACCGCCTTTTTGCAGTTTTCATCAAATCCAAGATCCACTGGTATTGCCATTGGATCCTTGGCACCAACTCCCTTTGCCTGTTGGAGCAATTGCAGTGTCTCTTGTGCATCTCTGTCTTCTTCCCCTTTTACATACGTGAAGGCCACCGTTGCACCTTCTAGCGCGAAGCTGTGGCAGACGGCTCTTCCTATGCCAGAGTCTCCGCCGGTTACCAGTGCCACCTTTCCCTACAAGACCAACTTCAGTCAATCTAATTTTTTATAAATATTGTGAACCAATTTTCAATTCAATTCGACATGATAGAAGGAGATTGATTACCTGAAGTTTGTTGGAAGGCTTGTAATTCTCACTGGAGAACTGAGGATTTGGATCCATGGGATATTCTTTGCCGGGCTGTCTATCCTGTTTCTGAGGCGGGAAACCAGATGCCATTTTGTTGAAGATCAAATTGATTGGTTGGGAAAGTGAGAGGGAGATTGGAAGATGAACAAAGTGATTATGAGGAAGAGGAAATGTAGAATGGAGAAGAAGATGGTGAGTGTTGGTTATAGATAGATACGAGTGGTATTGTGGAAGGAGCGGTTTTACGTGGCATGTAGACGGTTGTCAACGTGTGATGTGGTGCGGGTAGATCTGACACGTCTGCGGGTATTATGCCACTTGGATGCAGAGTTGCATAGGAAATGCCACATGGTAACAAATGTGTCACCCATGGGAACAAATCCTTAAGATCCTTAATTCTTAATGCACTTAATTAGTTAGGGTAGATAAGTATCTGTCATTGTATATTATTATTTAATTTTAAAAAATTCTTGGTGTATAATGAGTACAAATTAGTTAATAACGAGTTTTAACCATTAACAAATTTTATGTGTAGTCTCTCTATATATATATATATTAATTATTTACTTTTGAAAAATTCTTGGTATGTAGTAGAATCATTATCATTATGTAATATAATGTAATGATAACAAATTAGTTAATAACGAGTTTTAACTATTAACAAATACTATGTGTACTCTCTCTCTCTCTATATATATATATATATTTGTTTTTTTTTTCTTTTCTATTTTTTTTCTAGGTAAAAGATGAAAGGTGGTAAAATAAAAAATTTATCAAAAAGAAATAAATAAAAACTTTTATATAAATTCTCGTAGAATTTTAGGTAATAAAATTATTTTATAATTATAATTTTAAAATATCTAAGGGAATTATTCAGTATGTTTTAGTCCATTCTTAGATAATAATCTATATGAGATTTTTTAAATTTAATGAATTTGAATTAATTAAATATTAATCATAGGAGTGATGATAGGTAATTAAGACAAACACAAATAATTTTCTTGAGATGAAATTATAGAATCTTAATGTAAGAATATTAGGACTAATATAATTTATTTTTCTTAAAGACTTTTTCTTAAAGACTAATATAATTTATTTTTCTTAAAGACTTATTCTTCGTAAGATAATTTACATTATCTTTCAAATAATTTTTTATTAATTTAATTCTTAAACTTATTCTCTTTAGAGTTTTATTTTCTAAATATTAAAAATAATTCTCAATTTTGGTATTTGACTATTACATTTTTTTTTATAGACACAATCCTCTTACTTTTTAAATTGCTATATTATTTGTAATTCATATTTTATTGCAATAAAAAACGTAAATACTCAATCAACAAACATAATTATTAACTATGATGAAAAATTTAACATTCCATGAAGATCTTCAAAAGACATGTTCTAATGATATTTAAAATTCTCTAATTCTTTCATTCTAGTTATCATAAAAAAAATCATGTGATTTATATCTCAATTATGTAAATTTGTAATTACTTAAATAATTTTAAATAATTAAAAAAACCGCGGCCGTGCAAGGCGCCACGTGACCCTACTTTTCTAAAATTATTCTTGAGTAGAGGTTTTCAAATTTCTCATAATTCAGCAGAGAAAATAAATGAATAAACTATACAAAATAAAACAATAGATAATTTACAAGATTTTCTCAATAGACTTCCTTAATGCCTTGGAGTCTGCCTTCTACATACACTTCCTTAATGGCCACACCAACATGTATTCTTCATTTAGACACATTTCCGAGACTATGCAACTCGCAGTTCATGCATTGTCATTTAGGTCGACTCAATTTCAGAAGCACGAAAATTACATTGGGAGAAATACCGTTACTCTCCATAACATTCAGGAATCAGGAGGATGTATGTTCACCTTAAGATAGAACTGTCTTGTATTTAAATGAATTGAATAGAATACATGATCTATGAGCGAGGAATAATAATCCGAAGAACAAAAGCTCGCTGTTATGATCTACAATTTGGCTCATCAATGATCAACAATATAATTAGATTCCACTAGTTTCACACTGTAACAGTGAACAAATAAATTTTGAGTACTATAGACAGAGCCAGTTGCAAGAGAAAGATGCCAGCAACTATTAAGAACCACCTCTCACCTGCTGACTTGATGTGAGCTTTAAGGTTAAGGGCCACAAAGGTTGCAGACATGAAACCGGCTACTCCTGCAATCACCCATCTGAAGATCTCCAATGGGACAACAGATAGACACTGCAGCCAAAAATAGAATTAAGATTTCCAGCCAATCATCAATGTTTATGTTAGGAACTCAGGGATTGAATTATAGATGTCTCGTGTAAAATATTTTATCTCCAAGTTTATCATATGGATGACCACTGATCAATTTGAGATATGAACCTTTAGGGTCTTAAGGAAGTTGCTTAAAAAGCTAACATCAACAACTCAGTGCTGACAATTTACAACTTGACTGTGTGATGACCAATATTCATTCAAGTACTTATAAGATGTCCACAGTACTTAGGTTTACATTTTAACCCCAAAACATGCCAATTTAAAAACTAGCCATGTGACCTGCAACATCATTTCTGGAAAACCAACTTGTAAACATCCCTTCTGCAGTTCAAGTTTATTACTCAAGTTACAAAAATGCAATTCATGTGTTAGTTTGAACAAGAAAGGTCTCTCTTACTCCTGTATTTTCTAGAAATTGAATATATACGTATCAAACAAAAAGTCGGAAAAATTTGGAGGGTTGAGAACTTACCAAAGCTGGAATAAAGATAAATAAGGAGTAACCATAAAGACAGAACAGCTGGACAAGGCCTGATGGTGCTGAAAAGTATTTGAGAATTGTATATAATCCAAGAGGAACAACAGTGACATATCCATAAAACAAGCCAGCAGACCAAGTCACCAGATTTATGTCATAATCCCATTCTTGTTTCTTTAGCTTGTGTGCTACATATGTCACAAAAGTTCCAATGGAAGCTGCTACAAATATGAGGGTAGTGCAAATCCAAAATGGTCCATACCTGCACGCCAGTTGAAAATAAACTAATGAAACTCATACAGTACAAAATAACTAAAGTAAAATACTTGCCCGCGTTCTATAATGAAGATACTATATTATGATTGACTTCTTGTAGTCCCAAATACAAACGGAGTAGTTGCAACAATCACGAGAAGAAAATAATCTGTTTCCTACTATTAATTCTGCAATACAAATGTTAAAAGGAAGATAACTTACAAATCTGGGTTGTTAGCTGTTTTTTCATTAAAAGTTCCTCTAAATGGAAAGAGTGAATCTTTAATTCTCTCTACAACATCTGAAGTGTCAACATCAAAGTAAGGCTTGTATGCAGCAACTGTGAACGTTCGTAACCAACCACTGGGCTGGGTTTCATCAGATGCGGTACCAGAAATAGGTTTAGAAAATGTATCTGCGTCAGTACAAATTTGAGTTCAGCCACCTACATGATAATAATTGCAAAGTCACCATTGAAACTTAAAATGCTTGATGAGAACTATTTTTAATGTTCCACCAAAAAATAGCCAAAAGCTAGGCTTGACAAAACGTGTCGTGTTCCGTGTCACATTCGTGTTCGTGTAAAAATTTATTATACCCATACACGACATATTTACTAATCGTGTCAAAACCCAAAACACATACATGACATGTTTATTAAACGGGTACACGAACTTTTTATAGACATTTATTAAATGGGTCGTGCCCGAAACACGACACGAACACGACCCAAACCCGACACGAACACGACATGTTTAAAATAAAATTACCTAAAATAAAAAATTAACAACAAATTTAACAATTTGGTCCAAAAGATGTGCATAATAATGCCATAACTAATTCTAAAATCACAAGTTTGACAGTCACTACCAGTAAAATCACAACTTCGGTTACAAAATAAAAGATCACAGCATTTTTAGGGTTAAAAAAAGTTGAAATAATTTGAAAATATATATATACTAAAATATTAATGAGTCTAAATGGGTTAAACGGGTTTTGATAGGTTTAACCCATTTAAACACGTATATAAACGTGTCTTAAATGGGTACGACTCTTTTAGACACAAAACTCGTTTAGGTAAAACTTGTACATGTTTAAAGCGTGTCGTGTTCGAATTCGTGTCATCGTATCGTATCGCCAATTGTCACCCTAACCAGAAGCACAAAAATCCTCTTATCATTTATCTAATGAGAGTTATTTGTAGATCAATGAAGTATCATGAGTTCTATAAGTAGTTAGCACCAACCATTCAAGTAAAAGAAATAAAGAATTAGCACCAATCATTAAGTTTTGTTGGAATATATTATGTATATCTAGTTTTCATGTTTATCCTGTTTAGTACGTATCTTGTTTCCTATTTCTTATATATACAAAAAGTCTAACTAAATGTGATCAAAATATTTTATTCTTCTCTAATTCTCCTCTCTTTTTACATAGTAACAAGAGCATAAGATCAAACGACGATCTTGTATTGATTGGTTAAGAACACACATTCATCCTTCTTTCATTTCTTTTTTTCCCTTATTTTTTTTCTGTTGCCAATATGATCTCAGTTAGATCAATTTGAAAGGTGTTGGTTTTGGGTGGCTGCTGGTGGCCTGAGTGGTGAACAGAGTCACCACAGTCAAGGGTTTGAGGAGCCGAGGTTTTGGACTAGGGCTCCAATTTGATGCACTGTTGACCAATTTTTGTTCTCACGCGCCATCCCAGGGATATTCGTTGTGCCGGATACGTCTCTTGTCCGACGACCAGTAGCTGTCGACGAGTTTTTCAGTGACTCGGGCAGCCATACTTGACGAATTCGCGCAGATCTGCCCCGCTTGGATTTGCAGTTTGTTTTCTAATTGTGTGACAGTAACTTACTGTTTTTGGGGTTTATTTGTTGTTTTACAAAGCTTGAACTGATTTTAAGCTTTGTTTTTGGCTTCATATCTTTTTTTTCCTTCAGCTTTGGTTTTGGGTCCGGATCTGCTTCTTTGTGGGTTCTGATGACTCTTGATGAAGCTAAGGTTCTCGGGTTGCTTTTGATAACTTGTCTAAAGTGATAACGTTCTGCTCTAGTTAGTCGTGGTTGAGGGAGTAGTAAAGGTGGTGGTCATGGAGGTGAACGAGGTCGACGAGGCTGTATGGGTGGTCATGGACTCATGGCCCAACATGTTTTACGTGTGTGGAATTTGTGCACGTTCAACGTGTTTGCCCTACTTAATCATCAACCATTCGCCAATGTATCGCAGGTTGATCATGGTCCTTCGTGTACTAGCCACAATGTGTCTATGACTGATAAAGAGTTCGCTAAGTACACACAATATCAGGTTGCTCAATCTTCTTCAGTTTCTACTATTAATGTCATACAGACATGTAATCATATTATTTGTCTCTCTGCTTCTAGACACCAAGAGATTATCGATTCAGATATCACCGATCACATGGCACGTAATTGGGATACCTTTGTTGACTATAAACCCTCCTTCAACTTGTCCCATTTTCAGTAGCTGATGGATCTACTGCTGAGATTGTAGGCACTGGGAAACCGCAACCGAATTTTTTCATATATTTGTCATATGTCTTTTGCCTACTTCGGTTTGATTTTAATGTGATATATGTTAGTCGCGATACTCGTGAACTTAATTGTAATATCTCACTTTTTTTTCGATTCTTGTCTAATGCAGGATCTGACGACGCAATAATCATTGGGAGAGAGATAAGATGCATGTGCTTACTGAGGTCTCTCCACCCGTACCTCGTAGAGTTGCATATTCCAGTATCATTTCTCCATTCCAGATTCATTGGCGTCTTGGTCATCCATCTTTTAGAAATTTAAAAAAAAGTGTCAAGTTACTATCGCTGTCTAGCCTCGAGTGTGAAGCATGTCAATTTGCTAATTATCATCGTATTTCTTATAATCCTAAGTCCATAAAAGAGCATTTGCTCCTCTTGAAATTGTTTACTCTGATGTCTGGAGACCTAGTCTGGTACTCTCTGTCGTAGGTTTTCGATATTTTATTAAATTTATTGACATTTCTCGTTTCACTTGGGTTTACTTAATGAAGAACCGTTCTGAATTGCTTACTATATTTTCTAACTTTCTTAGTGAAATTCACCCCTAATTTGGTGATTTCGTTTGTATTCTTCATAGTGACAATGCGAACTTATTCGTTTTCTGCACTTATGATCTCGTGGTATGATTCATCAGTCCTTTTGTATTGATACAGGTAAGCATAATGGAGTTTTTTAGCGAAGAAACTGCCACTTACTGGAAGTGGCCCATGTTCTTTCATTTCAAATGAGTGTTCCCAAGCATTTATGGGTTGATGCTGTTTTAATCGCATGTCACCTTATTAATCTTATGCCCTCCTCGGTTCTTCAATGAAATATCCCTCATACTATCTCATTTCCTAATAACTCTATTTTTTCCCTTTCCCTTAGGACTTTTAGGTGTGTGTCTTACGTTCGGGATCATCGTCCTCAGGTGTCTAAGTTAGATCCTAGGGCATTTAAGTGTGTCTTTGTTGGATATTCTCGCAATCAGAAAGCTTACCGGTGCTATTCCCATGATTTACGTAAATATTATGTCTCATCGGATATTAGTTTCTTCGAATCTACATCCTTTCATCATGTGTCATCTGATCCTTCAGTCGATTCTATCGCTCACGAGTTTCTTACTTACCGTCTGTATTATGAGTCTCCTTCTGAAATCGAAAAAATTCGTCCCCTTACTGTTTATGCCCTTTACTATACTCGGGTGCCTCGACATATGTTTGCTTCATCTTATGCTTCGACCTCTACCGTTGTCTCAACGGCTGCAATGACTTAGACTTTCCCATTGCCACTCGTAAATGTGTGCGTAGTTGTACTGCTCATCTATATCTTCTTATGTTTCATATTGCTCTTGACACTCATCTTGTTCCTAAGACTTGTCTCTAAGGCACTGTCCCATCCTGGCTGGCGCAGTGCTATGATAGAGGAGATGGAGGCATTGGAAGGTAACCAGACTTGAGATCTGGTTTCTCTTCCTCAGGGTAAAAGTGCTATTGGATGTAAATGGGTGTACACAGTGAAGGTTAATCCTGATGGTTCTTTGGCTCAGTTAAAGGAAAGATTGGTTGCAAAAGGGTATGCGCAAGTATATGGTGTTGACTATTCTGATGCATTCTCCCGGGTTGTTAAGATGGCATCTGTCCGCCTTCTTATCCCTTGCTGCTTCTCACAATTGGCCTCTTCACCAGTTGGATGTCAAAAATGCATTTCTCCATGGCAACTTACAAGTGGAAGTTTATATGAAGCAACCTCCGGGATTTGTTGCTCAGGGGGGTATGGCAAGTGTGTCGACTACGCAGGTCCTTGTATGGACTCAAGCAGTCTCCTCGAGCGTGGTTTGGG
>JAYMTC010000766.1:0-10743 GCA_036897605.1 Melianthus villosus
ACGCGACCAAAGGAAGGGGGGGGGGGGGGGGGGGGGCCCAACCCCCGCCACTGATGACACGAATCCATCAGCGATTTGTACTCGTGACAAAGTGTTTCTCGGGATATAGGTATGGAACAAAGAGGAGTTACCTGTCATGTGATCTGAGGCACCCGAATCCAGAATCCATTGGGATGGTTTATCTTTGATATGAGTCAAGACATTTAGGATACTACCTTGAGCTGCCGATTAATACGCGGAGCTGGAGGAAGGACTGTTGGAGGAGCCGGTGAAGTACTATAAATTGATCTTTGGTGAGTTGTACATTGGAAAGGTCCTCAGACTTTCTCAGATGGTACGCCTGAGGCGCAGGTGGTTATGAGAGTTTTGTGATTTTGTAGTGGAGTAGATTTCTTCGAGAAGCCCTTCAACTGGTAGCAAGGGGCACGGGTGTGTCCAGTCTGGTTGCAGTGATTGCACCACGGACAGTTGCCGGCCTGTTGACCAAAGCCCTGCTGTTCGGCAATAAGATCACGCTGATTGGATCCACGATGATCGGCCTGCATTTTTTAACACAGGAGTCCCCTGCATTTTTTAACACAGGAGTCCCACTATGAGTATAGAGAGATAAAATTTCCACAGTTCGATCGCCATTGGTAGTGATAGCAGGTGGAGATTTGGAGCGGCCCAGCATAACACGACGATGGTTTTCTTCCAAACAGACCTCTACAAATGCCTCTTCAATGGAAGGCAGGGGCCTTCGTCCAATAATTCGCCTCAGGACCTCGTCTAAGTCGAGATTAAGCCCTGGAATAAAGTCATAAAGGCGTTCCTTGTCGAGATACGTCTTGAACTTCTTATGTTCTTCAATCTCACCCCAATCGGCTTCATAGAACATATCAAGTTCTTGTAAGAGAATATTCAACGATTTGTAATAGACAGTAACTTCAGATGAGCCTTGTCGTATCTCTGTAAATTTCATCTTGAGCTCAAACACCCGAGATGCGGTCTCGAGATTGGAGTAGTTTCCCTTGACAGCTTCGCAGATGCCTTTTCCCGATTTGAGTAGTAGATACGTGCGGTTGATATGTGGCTCCATGGAGTTGATGAGCCACGCCATCACAATAGAGTTGTTGAGCTTCCAGACAGCATATGAAGATTCCATAGTTATAGAGCGAGGTATGTCGTTTAAGATGTAGCAGAGTTTTTCACGGTCACGAATGACTATGAGAACTGATTGTGATTAGGGGAGGAAGTTCTTTCCATCAAGCTTATGGTTGATAATCACAAGCGAGGAATGATCGCTGTAGGATGGAGGAGCCACAATCGATTAAGAGGAAGAAGATACTAGAGTGGTATTTGAGACGGCATCAACCATGATAGTGTTGATCTTGACTGAGACGGAAAAAAAATTAGAGACTCAGAGTCTGCTCTTATACCATGATTTATTTGATGTAGAATGGGTCACAATTTATAAAAAAATGACAAAAGAAAAGTAGGAAAGTGGGAACTAATTTTCTAAAAAAATGTCATTTCTAATTTCTAGTAGTTGATTAACAATCTTTCTAACTAATTGTGACTAAGTCAATGGTGTACATATAATTTACACACCAACAAGATTCTATTCTCACCAAACGTTTTCCTATATTATTATTGTTGTGATTATTACTAAAGGAAATAGTCGCTGCAACTTCAGGAATTTGTAGCTTGTAACATGCAAGAGAGCTGGTGAAGTGAACATTGTGTCTTATGGTTATATTAGGTGTCAACATGCGTACTAATTTAAGATAGAACCTTTAATCACATTCTGTTAATCAGCCTGATTGTTATCTGCTGGTTGTCGAATTGTCACGAATGATTCATTTGTGGATATAACATGTAACCATTTGTCGTTTTAAAGCTTATCCTGCTTTTCAATATTGAATTCAGATTCAAGGACTTACCCTGGCCCATTTGTTGTAGTTGATATATCAAGAAAAACTGAGGTATTTGCTCGTTAGTGATCTCGCAATAGTTTTCAATATTAAGATACTTGAATTGTTATGAGGAATTTACCTCTCTTTATCTTTCTTGACTTTGTAGGATGGCTTATTAATTTTAGTGTCTCCGCTAATAAGAATACATAATGAAACTTCATTCACAATGGAGTTACGGTTTCGACGTCCTCAAGAAAATGAAGATGAGTTTGCCTCCATGTTGCTAAAGGCAGGGGATACAATTGATGATTCGATGGCAATGTTTGATGCTATAAATTTGTCTGGTGGATTGAAAAAAGCACTGGTGTCTCTTAGTGTTGGTATGCATTGTTGAACCCAGTTCTTCAAATTAAAATAATACTGCTCCTTTAAGCTATCTTTCATCTAATTCTTTCGAATTTATTTTTAACTTTGTTTTATCACATATAGCATGGTAGTGGGAGCCTTTTTTGATAAATAATACATATATACCGCACCATGGTTGATCTGTATCAGATAGTCATTATAGGAACTTGGGTAAAGTTAATCGGAGTTATTTAGTTTAAAATTTTTTGACACAAAATACATTCAATAGAAAAAGGAAAATGCGTTCTCTCTTTAATTATTATTTGTCACTGAATTTATTTTCTTACTAAATTTGCAGGTAATTTCTTGCTTTCATTTAGACCTGAAATTACAGATAGTTCAATAGACAAAAAGAATTCACTTATTGTGGATTGGTCGGACGATCTCAAAGGTGGAAAGGCAGTTTGTCTCTCTGGAATTTTTGATAAATTAAGTTACAGCGTCCGAAAGGCTTTAACTGTTGAAGCGGAAAAATGTTCCTTTAGCACTACAAGTTGTTCCCTCAAAGTTGAAGATGTGCATACTGGTAACATACATTTCCTGATTAAGAGTATCGAAAGAAATGTGCCTGTTAAACAACCTACTAAGTCTGGCGATGGTACTGTGAGAAGAAACTTAGCAGTTGCTTTACAAGAACAAAAGGAAATTTTTCTACTGCCTACTGTACGTGTATCCAATTTGCTGAACTTAGATATACATGTGTTTTTGACCGAAACAGGTAGGGAATCAATGTTCTGTCCCATTTTTCTAATTTACTGATGTTTCGACTCATGGCATCTGTTAATTTACCCATTAGCCTAAAAGCATAAGCTGATAGGTAACATGCTTTTAACAGCATTCATCTTGATGCAGATCAATATACCACTGCTGGCCATGACAACATTGGAAAAGTAGCTACAATTGCAAGTGGATTGACAGCCGATTTCTATGCTAATCCCGCGATAATATACTTCACTGTTACTTTGACTACATTTAATTCGACTTGCAAATCGGTGAAGAGCAGTGATTGGGTCAAGAAGTTCCCTAAGCAGGCAAAGGAGGCTTATTTTTTGGACATCGATCTGGAATTTGATGGTGGAAAATATTTTGCTTTGTTAAGGCTATCTCGTGGTCAGAGGGGCATATTAGAGGTTTTTCTCTTTTCTTATTGTCATATCATTGTCTTTATCTATGATTTCAATTTCAGCGCATGCGACTGTATAACTTTTTGTTGCAATTTCAATTAATGCATCGGTCCTCGACTCATGATTTCCGTCTATTTCATGTTTTTTAGTAGATAACTGACTGACTGTACATTTGCAGGCTGTTATCTTTACACCATATGCTCTGAAGAATGATACTGAGTTTTGCTTTGTCTGCTCTTCACTTAATCGAAAACCTCTATTGAAGTAAAAGTCCTGTTATAGAATTTCAGTTGTTCAAATTTTTTCCTTGATTTACTTGGTGTCAAGACGTAATGAATACATGCAGGGATGAAGCGGAGAAGTCAGAGTCCAACATTTCTCCCGAGTTAGGGTTATTGTTACCTCCAAAGTCAACCAGATCATGGTTTCTAAAGTAAGCTGAAAAATATCCAATTGCTGTATGTGAATTTATAAGTTTTGGTTGATCCAGCTGGCATCTTATGTACTCAGTTTTACCAGATCCAAAAAGGTGCTGCTCAAATTCTTAAAAAATAGTGGATCAGAAGCACGGTTAGACTTGGATGCTTTATCGGGCCTTGCGGAGATCAGTTTAGAAATAGAAGATGGATTTGGAGTTAAATACATGACCAAATTTGGGGTGTCTACAGGCCCATCTTTCAGTATAGTAGTCATTCCATCACGAACAGTGACAATAGTCCCACGATATATTGTCATTAACGAATCAGAGGAAAGTATAAGCATCCGTCAGAGTTATTTAGAGGTCTGTACATTTCTTTCAAATGCATTTTGTCTGTCTTTCTAACTTCTCTTACATACTTTTTTCTTATGCTGTGAAGGATGACACGACAGGCATCATCTGTGTTAAGAGTAATGACAGAACAACTTTACAGCTACGAAATGGAATTAGCAAGAACAGAGAACTCAGCTTTTTTGAGAACTATATCAAAAAGCATAAAAACCCTAATGATGATTCTTTAACATTTATTGAATTTCGAATAAACGAGTCGGAATTGGGTTGGTCAGGACCTGTATGCATTGCTTCACTGGGACGTTTTTTTCTGAAATTCAGAAATCAACTAACCTCAACAGACATAAATTTGATAGAATTTGCAGCTGTTCATGTGGTGGAAGAGGGTTCAACTTTTGCTTTGCACTTCCACAAACCGCCAAATACCAATTTACCATATCGGATTGAGAATCATCTGCGAGATGTATCTGTTACTTATTATCAAAAGGTTAGTGTTTCTTTCTCCCATATTCGTTGAAGGGTTTTATGTAATGCAAATATAATGTGCTCTTGTTTTTCTAATTACTATTATCTGAGATTGTTTCAGGATTCATCACAGCCAGAAATTATTGGATCAGAATGTGCTGTTGATTATGTCTGGGATGATTTGACACTTCCACACAAATTGGTTGTTCGAGTCAATAGTACTGATCTCTTTTACCAGTTTTGTCAAAATGTGTATCATATCAAAGATCATTTTGATTTGATTTTTCTGTTGGCATTCTTAATGATTTGGTTTCACAGTGTTTTAGAGCTGGTATTTAATTGTTTAATAACCAGAATCATCTAGCTATGCAACTGAAGCTCCGAGAAGTTTTAACAAATATGAACATCTAACTACATTGATTTTTTTTTTGTAGATATGCATCTCTTGAAAGAATATTAACTTCTAGCTGTAATAATTTTTCTTGTAGATATGCATCTATTACGCGAAATTAAGCTTGATAAAGTGCGGCCTTGGAAACCTTTCTTCAAACTCAGTCAGAATAGAGGACTATCGTCTCATATAGGTTGGGAAAAGTTGCCAGGACGCAGGGGGGCAAAGTTTAGTGAAATTAATGGCAATGAGATAGTGGAATTTGGATATGAAGTATATGCAGATGGATCTACCCGAGTTTTACGGATTTGTAATTTTTCTGATAGACAGAAGGGAGACTCAGTTCTTCAATCAAGTTTAAAAATTCAATTAAGAGTTCCACAGTTTGCAATCCAGTTATTTGAACGTGGAATGCAGGTTAGTCTTATTCATATCAAATGTTTTGGTCATTGAGCATATGCCATATTTCCTAGGGTATCATGTTTGTCCAAAGAGGAAGGAACCTTGATCATGTAGTAGTTACCAAGCAGAATCAACAAAAATGTATAGTTGTTAATGACTGTCAATCTCTCCCACTCTAAAATCATGTTAGTTTATCTGCTGCATTTTTTTTATATTGTGTAGATTGCATACTAGATGACACAATGATACTAACTTTCACTAATAGTTTTTTTTGTATTTTTTCTATTATCTTAAGGATGTAGATGATAATGAGCGACCAATCTATACCCCTATCCTTGTTGCAAGGCTTGGAAATATCAGTCTAGATTCTGTGTTTGCTGACCAGCAACAATATAACCAGATCAATGTACAGGTACTATGCTTTTCAATATGCTTAATACCTCTTTGAAATAGATTTTTTCTTTGTTTTTTATTTTTTGAAGGGGAGGGGGCATCTGTCTTGCTAATTACAGTCCCAATCATTAGTTAATATTTGGGCATACAATATTGTAACCAAAGGTGTTTATGATCATTGCAGTCATTGAATGTGGATCACAAGTGGGTAGGAGCGCCTTTCGCAGCAATGCTTCGTAGGCATCAGTTAGACTACTGTGATTCAAATGATTGCATACTCAACATTGTCTTCATCCTACTTCCAACCAGGGCTAATGTTAAGCAAGTTAGATATGCATCTATCGTTTTGCAGGTTAGATCTGCATTAATTAATCTATCACTTCCCCCCTATCTCTTAAAGCTTTCCCACTTGCCAGTTCCCCGGGTTATATTAGATTAACATAGGCCACTCATAAGAATAAGACGTTCAACTCCGTACTGCACGGTATACCTGTGGCTTTCTCCATTTTTGTCCTGTTCCTTTCCTCTTCTAAGCCATCAGAATATTAATATTAAAACTTCCATGATAGTCAGCCATGTGAGTTGGCTCTCATGGGACCATATGCATGCATGTAGCTCCTATTAAAATGTGGCTTGGTTTGTGCAGCCAGTTGATTTGAACCTTGATGAGGAAACTTTAATGAGAGTTGTCCCATTTTGGAGATCATCACTCAGTGATTCTCCGAGTCAGCAATACTACTTTGATCATTTTGAGATTCACCCAGTAAAGGTTTAATCCTCCCATCCTTGTTTACAGTTTGATACTAAATTGCGCCTTAATATGAGTGAATGACTGGAGTATGTTCGTCGTCTACATAGATTATTGCAACCTTTCTTCCTGGGGACTCTTATTCAAGTTATAGCTCTGCCCAGGAGGCTCTGAGGTCTTTACTCCATAGTGTGGTGAAGGTATGAGATGCAATGTGTTGCAGTTTATAGAGATAGCAAACGAAGTAATTTTATTGCATAGTGCATAGTTTAATCTGTCAGGTATCTTTTTCTTTCTTTCTTTTTCTCATGTGCTTGTAGGTTCCTCATATAAAAAGTAAGATTGTAGAGCTCAATGGCGTCCTGGTCACTCATGCTTTGATAACAGCGCGTGAATTAGTTATCAGATGTGCTCAACATTATTCCTTGTAAGCCTTTATATTTGTATGCTTTATTTTTTTTGGTATGTGAATCCTTCTATATAATTACTTTAAAAAGAATTACCCTCTGGAATAGGCCTTTCAGTCATTTACTAACATATACAAAATACTAAGAAAGTTTTATACCATCAAAAGCCACATGCCACCCCAGTTACTGTCTATAGGCATCTGAAAAATAATTATGGTTATGTAGGCACGCCATGAGGGCAATCTGTATTGCAAAAGGAAGTCCATATCTTCCACCATTTTGGGCTTCTGTGTTCGATGACTTGTCTTCATCCTCTCTAGATGTCTATTTTGATCCTTCCCGTGTACTGATTGATCTTCCGGGTATCACACAAGGTACTTCTCTTCTAAATGGCATTCATTTGCTACATTATTTTGGTTTTGATTATCCTGCTTTTCGTTTATGACCTGATATGGTCGAACTGTTTGACTGAACTGTTTCTATTCATATCAAATATAGAAATTCACTTCTGTAATTACTGAGAACAGGCACCTTCAAATTAATCAGTAAATCTATTGCTGGTAATGGATTCACGGGGACAAAGCGCTACTTTGGCGATCTGGGAAAAACTGTAGGTTTTATTTTTGCTTCTTCTTCGGGAGATGCTTGCTACTTCACTTACTTGAATCAATTGTAGGTGGCTATGAGATTGAAAGCAGCAGGGTCAAATGTGCTATTTGCCACTGTCACTGAAATATCAGACTCTGTTCTGAAAGGAGCAGAAATAAATGGCTTTAATGGACTGGTACAATGCTCCCTCTTAGTTCGTGCTCATGACTCTTGATGCATTCTGGATTTTGCATAAATTTTGCTACTAATATTGTGTAACAGTAACTTTTTGTCTGTCCGTGAAGGTGGGTGGTTTTCACCAGGGAATCTTGAAATTGGCTATGGAACCATCCTTGCTGGGAAGTGCTTTACTGGAAGGTGGCCCAAATAGAAAGATCAAGCTTGATCGAACTCCTGGTATTGATGAGGTATTATATTATGTAATTATCCAATAGGTAGTTATCACATGTCTTTCTATTATCATATATTGCACAAAGAAGATGGGTGCAAAAATGGAAGCCTAATTTCAAAATCTTACAAAGCATAAATATTGACATCATGATGTAGTTTTTATGGACGAATCTTAGTTGCAGGATTCTTCGAAACGGGGAACGAGTCCGTCTTGGAATATCGATTGTTAATCTCTAATTTTTATAGTTTTTAACGATTCCCCGCTTCTCTTCTCGCATTCGCTCACGCTTCGTGCAACTATGGGACGAATTAGAGAAGAAAAGATTGTGAAACCATATGACTAAATCCAAACGAAATAATCCTTGATCAAGTACTGATTTATTAAATGTTCAAAGGCTTTTTGGTCTACAATTTCTATTTCAAGCAAGCATTTTGGTCACACCACTACAATTTTTTAATTTTTCTTTTCGTAATTTGTTATTCTTAATGTTTCAGTTATACATTGAAGGCTACCTTCAAGCTATGTTGGATACATTATATAAACAAGAGTATCTTAGGGTTCGAGTAATTGACGATCAGGTAAGTAGTAATGGCAGACTCATATGAGTATGGTGTGGATATGTTACTGAATAGAAATTGTTCAAGTTAAAGTCGATTTGAAGAAACTTACATTCTACAAACTTCCCAGGTTTTGCTGAAAAATTTACCCCCAAATAGTTCCCTCATAGATGAGATAATGGATCGAGTGAAGGGGTTCCTTGTGAGTAAGGCATTGCTAAAAGGAGATCCTTCAACAACTTCCCGCCCTTTGCGCCAACTTAGAGGAGAGAGTGTAAGTGTCATTTTCCATTAGCATAGATAGATCCCATTGTCTGTGTTATTTCTCTATTTGTTTCTATGCTTCATTGGTTAACTTTGGAACTATCCCAGTAAGTTAAATGGTCTGTCTCTAACACAGGAATGGAAAATTGGGCCCACAGTACTCACATTGTGCGAGCACCTATTCGTAAGTTTTGCAATCCGAATGCTAAGGAAGCAAGCTAGTAAATTCATTAGTAAAATAAAGTGGAAGGAGGAGAGGGAGGGCGAAAATCAAAATTCAATCATCCCAATGGCCGATCCTAAATTTCAGCAGAAAGCATGGTTTACATGGAAATGGGGTGTCAGTAAATTTGTGTTGTCGAGCATTGTAGCATACATTGATGGACGTTTATGTCGATCAATTCGTAATCCTATAGTGAGAAGGATAGTAAGTGGCTTTTTGTTAAGTTTTCTTGACAGGACCAATGATAATTGATTTCAGTCTGGCATAATTACCAGGTCCATTAGCAAATCCACCCTTTTAAATCTCTCATTTTAGTCCTATCATCTTCGTCAAAATTGTCTTGTTTGCTCATTTAATTATTTACCGTGTATATCGAGTATTAAATTTATGACAATTTTTTTAACGCCAAATTTAAAAAGTTAGATCATAAATTTTGAATATGGACTTTGCTAAAAGCGACTAGAAAGAAGGAGGCCCAACGATTTGCAGCCACAGTTATGATGGAAGCCATTAGCTGCTCATTGTTTCACTTTGGCTTCCCTGTTGGTCACTTAGTCCTCGTCAGAGTTCTTTTCCCTTTTTATGTTCTAAGAACAAGGGGCCAAAATAGTCATTTCTAGATCCGTAAAATCATAAGTGAGCCCACAATATCCTCAACTTTGACAATCTATCATCTCATTATATGACGTGGTTCACCTGTTTCGTCAATACAATGTGCGGCTTGACGACATATAAATCAGCTTTACTTAGACGGCATCACGTTCATGCTAAAATAACTTCCCTCTAGTTTTAGGTAGTTTTATTATTGTCTAGCACTGCCATAACCCAATTTATGCATGATTCTATAAATTAAAAAAAGGTCAATTGCGATGTGTGTGTTCAAAATATTTGCTATGTTATTTAAAATTGTATTGAAAATCCTATCTATTTATAAAAGGCTTTCAGAATAAGACGAAAAACATTCAATAAACCTCCTCACTAAATCATAATGAATAATAGTACTAACAATCCACGACATGTCTTTGGATATAATAATAATTAATTTATTTAAGATACGTTTATAAATATATTAACATCTAATTCTAGTTTAAGTAGATAATATTTTAGTATATACCGAAAAGAAAGCCAACACCCCCTTGTTAGATTTATGGTTAACTATATACATAGTTAATTTTATTTTAGACCTGTTGTGGGTTACATTTGTGTCTGCCATATTTCATGTTGGGTGAAATTTATATTCGTGTTAAAATTTATTAGATCCATACGTGTCATACAGTTACTATATTTTGTAAATCACACTTTTAAACTACAAAAGCATTTTCTGCATATATACCTAATTAAAAAAGAATTTTACCCGACCAATTTCACACATTTCAAGACTTTGTACTCGAAACAATTTTGAAAAGGTAAGGAAAAAGCATGTCGCCAGTTCCATGCAGCCCACATAAAATGTCAATTAGTTCATTAGCCATCCCAGCAAGTAAATAGAAGTCGGTGATAAATTGGTTAAAGAATCATATACAACATTTCACTCTCAGGAACAATTACTTTAATGGACGCGAAAACAGATCAATTACGAAATTTAATTTCGGTACGGAATTTTGCAAATTGTCTCCTTTCAAATTGAAAACCACTGGCTTTGGCAACTTGTAACTCATAATACCACTGACAATCACCAAAAGCACTCTTTCTACCTTACA
>JAYMTC010000767.1:0-10743 GCA_036897605.1 Melianthus villosus
TGTTCTGATTTAACTTTCGTTTCCGATTGAACCTGTTTGTTTAGTAGGAAAACGAGCTCGCAAAATTTCTAGGAGTTTGGGATTAAACCTGTTAGCTTAATGGAAATGTATTAGGGGAACTACAATTACCTGTATGGAATGATATATAGTCGTAGGTGTAATATTCCCTCTCATAATCTTTATTTATGTTTATATTTTATGATTTGTTTTTCGTTTGGATGGGTGACTTTGTTAATTAGATGGTTTTCTTGGATGTTCTTGGTTTTCTTGGGCATGTTATGTACGGAAACAATCAAGCAGAAACAGCAGGCTGATAATGAAAATTGGCCAATATCTAATTGCTATTTATCAGCACAAGCACTGAAGGTGCATATTATATATTTGAAAGATTTAGCTATGTATCTGCTATTCCCTGTTTTTTTTCTTTGTGTAGGTAGTAAGTAAAAGTTATTTTATAGTATATTAAGACTTTATTTATCTTGAAAGAATGAGCTACTACAAATAGAGACAGCATATTTTGTTTTGAAGAACAGGATCTTGTTAGTGCAGGTGAAAAGCATAAAAGCAAAGTATTCAGTTTAAGTAGTCAGCTAAAGGCTAATAGTGATGTTATTGACTGTAAAGATACTGGGCTTTGTTCTGATGATAAAAAAATAACAATGAAGAAAATGAAAGTGGAAGAAAAGAATGAAGGGGCACTAGCGAGTGTCTGCAGGGAGGAACAAGCGCACCTGTTTAGTGAAGAGAATGCAGTAGAAACTGATGTGCATGGGTTGAGTATACAAAGCAAAATACTCATAGATTTAGATAGTGAGCCAATGACTAATATAGGTTTTCTTGATAGCCAAAATACCTATTTTGGTTCTGATGATGATAAAGAAATGTTCATGAAGATCAGGGAAGTGGAGGAAAAGAATGAAGGGGCACAAGAAAATAGTAGTGGAGAGGAACAAAAGAAGAATCAAGATGACAGTGTGCAGCTGCCTACTGAAGAGAAAGCTGTAGAAACTAATGAATATGTGTTGAATACTGGAAAGAAGTCAAACAGGCACAAGAATTGGAAAGGGAAACGAAAGTTGATGTGGCATTTATGGGAAGACGAGCATGAGAGGTGGATTGATGAAAACTGTTTGGTAGATGATGCTTCTTATCATCAAAATGAATCGTTTACTGAAATCGTTGAGGATCCATCTGACCTAATATTGCCTCTTTTAAGGTACCAAAAAGAGTGGTTGTTCTGGGCTATGAAACAGGAAGAGTCTGCAACTAGAGGAGGAATCCTGGCAGATGAGATGGGCATGGGGAAAACTATTCAAGCAATTGCGCTGGTTCTTGCCAAGCGAGAAATTTATGGAGGAACTTGTGAACCGGATAGAACTTCACAGTTGTCAGGTCCTTCTATAGGTTCACATGGAACTAGTGCAACCCTTGTTATATGTCCACTGGTAGCTTTAAGTCAGTGGGTAAATGAAATTGATCGTGTTACTTTGAAAGGAAGCACAAAGGTGCTATTTTATCATGGGCCTAAACGAGAGAAGAATTCTGAACTATTCTCACATTATGATTTTGTCATCACGACATATTCCATTGTTGAGGCCGAGTATAGGAAGTCCATGATGCCACCAAAGGAGACGTGTGAGTATTGTGGGAAGTCATATTATCATTCAAAGTTGTTGTCTCATTTGGAAAAAGTCTGTGGGCACAATGCTGTTAGAAAAGCAAAACAGAGTAAGCAAGAGGGAAAAGAGACTCCGGTAGTGGCATCAACTTCAATGATGAATGCAGTGTCTGGTGAAGACAATTTGAGGAAATATGAGAATATGAGAAGTGAAGTCACCTTAGAAACACCACCAAAACAATACAAAGACATAAATAATGCAGGTGCGGTGTCTTTTTCCAAAGATTCTGAAGCTGTTGTACAAGAAGTACCCACAAGAAAGTCATTTTTACACTCTGTGAAGTGGAATCGCATTGTCTTGGATGAGGTAAACCATCTATTATGACGTTGAGTTGCTTGGTTCACTATTACTCATGCTTTTATCTGAAATTGTTGCTAGTACCTTCTACATTGTCCAGGCCAACAATTGGATTGGGAGACACACGGCTTCTTATGATACACCCCTCTATATCTCTCTACATAGCTGCTAAAACAAAATAATATTTGAGAATTCTACTTAATCTTGGAAAAATTTTATATTGCGTTCTTTTGCTCTCTCTTTTTTCAAATATCTTTTTCTGAGTAATAGGAAGCTGTTTAGAGAAGAAAAAAATTTCAAGGTGATGCTAGTGAGTTTTTGTTGTCGTGTCAGATAACGAAACTCTATTGATAGAAATGGTTTTATGGACTATAGGTGTTTATTGTTTCTCTAAATGTCTGGCCTATTTTGTTTAGTATCTATGTTACTTGACTGATAATTGTGCCATATTGACCAAGTAGGCCTTTTGTTTATGTAAGAAATTAAAATAATGAGAAAGGACACAAATATCTCATATATTCATTAAACCGATGTCTCAACTCAATACAATGACATAATTCTATATTTATAACTATGAGGGTTACCTAATTTAGGATTTGACTAAAAAAAATTTCCTTTATACATTATACAAAAACATAATATTCTACTAATTAATACAATATATTGTGTTTTCTTATATTCTAACACTCCATTACATGATGTTTCTTTATATTCTAATCTAAACTCCATTATACTTTGTTTCTCTATGTCCTCAACAATGTTTTTTTTTTCACATTACAACACTATTTTTTCTAATAAATTATTTTCCCAATGCAGGCTCATTTTATAAAAGACAGGCATTGTAATACCGCAAAAGCTGTTTTTGCTTTAGAGTCTTGTTATAAGTGGGCCCTAAGTGGCACTCCAATTCAGAACCGCATTGGAGAAATTTCTTCTTTGGTAATATTACCCTATGATTATAGATGAACATGTGCCAACATGATATCAATCTTATATTGTTTCAGTTTTGTTTACACAGATTCGTTTCCTTGAGATAGTCCCATACTCGTACTACTTGTGTAAGAATTGTGATTGCTCAGTACTTGATTATAAGAGGTATGCTTCAATTCTCATGATTTTTATGACACGGGATGCCTACTGTTAAGTCATTTTTGTCAGAATATTTTCCTTTGTTGCCTATAAATCCGCAAGTGTGTTTTTTAAATTTATCGTGGCTTACCGTCAATTCAAATACTGGTATGCTTGTCACCCACAAGTTGAAATATACTGACGATCATTGTGTGATGTGTTTGCTACTTTAAATTCAAACATGCAAGTTCTTTCTCCTCTATCTGTATTTGATTTCTGATCTCATGATGGTCATATAACTAACCCATCACTTAAAATGAGATGTTTGGTCTAACAAACTTATAATGGAATCAATCCAAGGCTAATGCCTTGTACTCAAAAAAGCTGAGGTTGGTACATCTAAAATAGTTTACTGTTTCATGTTGAGTATCCTAGACTGGGTATTCTGTTGTAATATAAACCGCCAATACAAATGCTGATTGATAAGGTTACCACCACCACACCAATGTCAAAAGCTTACGGTCTATTCTCGTATTATATTTGTTGGCCTTGGGCAGCTGAGACATGCTTGTATTCCTTGTAACAAATTACAACAAAGATAATTTTATTCCTTTTTTAGTCTTTGTACGAACTACTTACGTTAAGATGTATCACAAGTTTCCTGTATATATATGGTCGCCCGAGTTTGAGATCTCTGAGATGTTTGCTGCTGCTAGACCATAAGCAGGATGTTGTCAGGTTACGGTTTGCTTGTACTAAATGAATTACTAAATGGCTCCTGTTATCTGTTTTGTGTTACTTAAGCAAGATATACTGTTTTTCTATTGTTGTATTTATATTTATTGCTAGCTTTATCTAGTTAATATACTTTTGTTTTATGCTCAGAAGAAATTATCTTGCTTTCCTAATAATTATCACATACATTTTTGGAACCATGATAACAGTACAGCAGATCGGTGTACAAATTGCCCTCATAATCTGTCAAGGCATTTTTCTTGGTGGAATAAAGTAAGTTTTGAATGGTATCACCAACTTTTTTCTATATCTAGCAACATTTTGCTGAGTTATTTTTTAATCCTTGGTTGATCAGTATGTGGCAACTCCAATTAAAAAGGGTCATGGTGCTGTGGAGGGAGATCGAGCAATGGTTTTGCTCAGACGCAAAATCCTAAAAAACATTCTGCTAAGACGTACTAAAAAAGGCAGGGCTGCAGATCTTGCACTTCCTCCTAAAATTGTAAGTTTTCCAATTACTCTTTGAGCAAACTCTGAATTATTTTTTATTTTTTATGAATTCAGCGCTGAATCCTGCAGGTAATGTTGAGACAAAATACCCTGGATTATAATGAAGAAGATTACTACAAAGCCTTGTACAACCACAGTCAAGCACAATTTAATACGTATGGAGCTTTTCTGCACCACTTATTGTTTTTTTTTTAAAACCAATTTATGCCAATTTTGTTTTTAAGACTAATTTAGACACATTGCTTTTATTAATGTACAAACATGGCTGGGTAATATGTTACGGTCTTTCCAGATATGCTCAAGCAGGCACAGTGATGAGTAATTATATTGACGTACTCTGCCTACTCACTCGCTTGCGGCAGGTAAACACTTTACTGAGCTTGAGTGATATGAGGTGCAGTATCATGTGATTGTATAATTTGTCTTTCCGACTCACTCTTTTGTTGTTCAGGCTGTTGATCATCCTTATCTTGTTGTATATTCTAGAGGTGCTGCACTGACAAGTGCAAGTGCAGGTGATTCGGTCGGAGGTGAAGAAGTGTGTTTAATATGTCATGATTCTTTAGATGATCCTGTAGTAAGTTCTTTACTTTGACATATAACTTCTATTATCACCCTCTGCATAAAAATCCTTTTGTCATAGACATTCCTTTTTGCAATATAAGACACCAATTTGATCTAAAAGATAAGTTAATAATCCGGAACAGACTATCTTATCCTTTATGAATTATCTAAATACATGGATCACATTTTAATAAACCTTTGGTGATCACTGTCATAATTGCTCACGCTTTGAGATTATGAAGTATCTCGATATAACCTGCAAAGTTCATTTGTGTCGATATTGCTTCTACTGAAACGAGTATTATAAGTGTTTTTATTTGCAAGTTGTTCTTCTTCGTGCTCTGTTTTGCTCATTTTGAGGCTTCTTTTTTCTTATTTTATTAAATTGTATGGAGGGGCAGAAACTTGCATTGTGAAATACTATTGTACAATTTATTCTCACTCAATATATCTCTTAGCAAAGGTTTCAACTTCAATATCCTAGCCTATACTTTTGCGAAGCTTTGAAACTTTTACCTACATCTAATTGGGGTTTAAATTTTACCTTTGTTTTTGCTTGGTGCCTTTTTTACCTTTGATGTTTGGTTTGATAATTCAGCAAATTAAATATTTGCTTTTGGCTTGCTGTCTGCAGTTGGGTTTTCTTTTTTATATATTAAATGTAATCATTTTATTACCAAAAAAATTGATCATTTGTGTTACGTAGTCTTCATTTGAGTCTCAATGTATTTCAGGTTACCCCTTGTGAACATGTCTTTTGTAAGAGATGTTTAATAGAGTTCTCTTCTTCCACTGGAGAAGATTCTTGCCCGTCTTGTTCAAAGCCACTCAGTGTTGATTTCTTTACAAATATGGATTCTGGACAAAAGAGTATTTCAGCGGTACTCAAAGCAACAAAGTCAAGTATTCTGAACAGAATACAGATTGATGAATTTCGTAGTAGTACCAAGATTGATGCTTTGGTATGTGATTTGTAAAACTGTTCACATTCTTCATTTAAATCAATTCTTGCATTGGTTAAAGTTTAAAGGATATTAATCTGTACGTCAATTCTAAATCACTTCTCAGTGGTCTGTAGGGATCGAATCTCATTGAGGGTTGAAATGAAAGCTAAAACTCCCATCTACTTAATACTTTGTGAAATCTGTACTTAAAGAAGCTGTCCCTAGGATTCTCATATTCACCATCACAAAACACCATAGAACATACTAGAAAACTATGAGATGTACACAGCAAATTGTATATCCTTTAGCATGACATTTTTTTCTTTATGCCAGTAGGGTCTTTGAGACAGTTAATTGTTTTTAGCAATATGTTTAGCAGTTACAGTATCCTCTGAAATACGCCTGAAATTTTAACGATATAAATTCTCTCCTGTCTCTTAGACAATGTGGAAAACAATGTATACATTTAGGAAAGTAGTTTTCTATATAATGTTAAATGATGCGGGAGTCCTATTACAAGTTTTTTTTTGAACCCTAAGTTTTAGGTCTTCCAATCTTGTCTTCAAATAGTTGTCTATCTACTCATTGCTCACCATAATATTTAATTTCCTCAAGATGGAAGAAATTGTATTGATGTTTGAAAGGGATGGTTCAGCCAAAGGCATTGTTTTTAGCCAATTCACTTCATTCTTGGATCTGATTGAGTACTCTCTCCAGAAGGTAACATAAAATCTTAATTTAGTTTCTTGGTTGCTTGTCAAAAAAGTTTCTATAGTAATTAAATGAACCTCTTGCAGTACGGTGTAAAGTGTGTTAAATTAGTCGGCAGCATGTCCATCCAAACAAGGGATGCTGCTGTCGAGAAATTTACTGATGATCCAGATTGCCGGATCTTCCTTATGAGCCTGAAAGCTGGAGGGGTTGCTCTCAATCTTACAATTGCGTCTCATGTGAGTGATCAATGTTTTGTTTTGCTCATTATACTTCTACAACAATTCTACTTAGTTGAAGAAAGTAAAAAGGAAGAGTCGGTTTAGAGTTCAATATGGACTGGACTGGATACATAGCCTTTGATGCCTGCTGATAAATTCTTTGCTACCCCTAGCTTTATTTTCGGACAGTTGTATAGTCATTATGTGTTTGACATATTTAGGTATTTTTTATGGAGCCTTGGTGGAACCCTGCCGTGGAGCGACAAGCACAAGATAGAATTCATCGAATTGGACAACATAAACCAGTAAGGTGCTCCTTTTGGACCCTGCTTGTGTTCCATATTCCTCTTTATGAAGATACTAATACTAATGTAGTGTTACTTTTCTATAGAATTGTGAGATTTGTTATTGAGAACACAATTGAGGATAAAATATTGAAGCTTCAAGAGAAGAAGGAACTGGTTTTTGAAGGGTTAGTCTGAATTTTTGCCTTCTTGATAAGTTGGAAGAGTTATCTTCCAAGAAAGTTATTACAAAAAAAAATCTTATTAAAAAGTTATTACTAAAATCTGTCTGCATTTTTTCCCCTTCTATAGGACTGTCGGTGGCTCTTCTGAAGCTTTGAGGAAATTGACAGTGGACGACTTGAGATTTCTTTTTGTCAGCTAAGTTCGATTACCGAACACATGAAGTTCTTGTAATTCACTTGTTCGATATACAGAAAGGGGTTTAACAATTCAAACAAAAATGTATAAAAAGAAATTTCTGTGCTATACTATATTTTGTAATAATAATAAGAAATTTAGTACAAATTATACAATATTATCATGGGGCAAATTGCATAAATCGTTCCAAAACTTAGGCCGTTTTATAGGTTTCGTCACCCAACTTTAAAATGAAAAAAATAAGTCCCTAAACTTACACAAAATTATAATGTTAGTCATTCTGTTAAATTTTGGATGTTAATTAAGCCTGACTTGCACATATGCTTAATTTAAAGGGTAAAATAGGAATACTAAAAAAATGAAGATAACATCTTTATTTTATTAATTTTTGTACTTAATTTACACATTTATCTATCATCTGCAAACTTATTAAAATTATAATAAAGATATTTTAGTATTTTTCAACTTTATCATGAACCTCCATCTCACCCATCTCTAAACCCACAATAATCCTTTTACGCACCATCATCACCTCCACTTTATTTTTCAACTAAAGAAACAAACTATGAGACATTTGAGGATTTAATAACTTCAATTTCAACAATATCAACATCTCTAATCATCCACTCCTGAGTAACAGTTCTATACGGTAGATCGTGAGTAACTGAATTCCTCTAATCATACACTTTCCGTTTTATAAATGAATCACCATTCAACTGCACAATTTAACTGTGCAAGTCACTGCCTGTGGTCAGTATTTAAGTATCGCTTAACATCCTTAGAATAATCACCTGCAAAAGAAAAATAAATCAAAATGACCAATTTTTTTTTTTTTGGTATGATCAAAACAAGCCAAATGAAACAATTACTCATTCCATGTACAACATTATTTTAAGCATTCGAAAATTGCACATATTAATCGAATTTCTCATTTAAAGATGTAGGGGGACTGAACTGTTAAATTTAGAAGTATATTAACAAATTATATCAAAGGCGACAAGTACATGAAAGCCAAGCTCTGGTGTTTGTGCTGTAAATTATGCTAATACTTCAGTGTAAAGCAAATTTCAGCTTACAAACTTGTTTCTCATTTCCTTCTTTTAGATATGCTCAAAGCTCCGGTTCATTTCTGCACATCTGCACAAAACTAGCCTCCTTAACTTTACAATAATTCATCAATTGCTTCTTACATCAATATAAACCAACTTTCAATGAAATATCAGTATAAACCAGAGTGTTGACCGGAAAGAAACAAGATCCGTACATAAATTTAGTGCAGCAACTCAAATGGAAAGTCAGAAGAAGAGACTTATTTTAGTTTGTCAAAAGAAAATAACAGACTTATTTTAGTTTGTCAAAAGAAAATAAAATTTCTGCATCCATTATGAGTTCATCCCCTCCATTCTAAAAATTTAAAACCGATATAATTTAAATTCAATTAAATTTGTATATCAAGTCTCAAACCATTAACATATTGAAAGATATATGGAGTTTCGGCGGCAATAGAAGTTCCGGCGAGTAGAGAAGAATATGTAAAAGATAAGAGGAGAAGTAAAATTAGGGTTTCATCACGGTCAAAATTTAACAGAAGGATAAATCGTGCAATTTTATGTAAGTTTAGGGACTTATTTTTTTATTTTAAAATTTGGGGATGAAATCTATAAAACGATTTAAATTTTGGGACGATTTATACAACACATCGGAAATCTATTAAACCCGAGTTGAACCGACTTAAAATAACCTGATTTGAGAGTTGAGTGCCGCGAAATAGATTCCCATAAATAGCTCTCTCACTCATTCTCACGCCATCCTTTCAATCAAACCCTTCTTCTTCTTCTTCTGTTTCTCCACCCAACCTCTAAACAATAATCATGTCCTCTGATCTCGATTCTCTGTACAATTTATCCAAAATCAAATCGCTCTCGATCGATACTCAAACTAATCAATCTCCCGTCGATGATACTACCACCGGAATTAATGTTGACGATGACTGTAAAACTCCGACGTCCGTTCAATCAAAGATTCCTGCGTGTCTAACCTGTCCCCTGGCACCGAAGAAGCCGAGGAGGAACATCTCCTGCAAACGAAAATTGTTCGATGAGACGTCGTTCTTCGAGTTCAACCACCGTGAAGAAGTCGAATCATTTTTCCAAACCACCGCCGATAAGAGGCGCGCATGTTAACGAAGACTACTTCGAGTCTATCTATGCCTACGTTTGAATTTGAATATGAATACATATATTACACGCCTCTTTTGCCACAATTTGAATTCGTTGGAGGTCTTGGATCTGAAATGTATTTCTTGTTGAATTCAACTTTGGTATTATATTTATTTATTTTTGTAACTTCGTTGATAAATTCGTTTGGTTTGAAACGAAGAAGTGAGATTTGCAGAGAATAGAAGAAGAACAGAGGAGGTAGATGAAGTTTGGTGGCTTGTTATTGGTTTGAATGTTAAGGATTAAATTAAATATAATGGATTATCACCTCCTTTTCATATATTAATTTATTATTTAATGTTTTAATCAACCATTTTTTTTTATATAATGGGAGGATGGAAACCTCAGACAGACACTTGATCATACTTTTATTATTAATTAATTTTTAAATTAGATTAAAATTTTAATTCACTTCCATGTAGAAAATGGTATAAATAAATAAAAAATAAACATTTTAAATAAAATGGAATTTTAAAAGGAAAATTAGCATGCAATAAGTGTAATATTTTGCCAATTTTTAGTTAATGGTTGTTGATCTTTTTCCGGTTAGAGTGATTGACACGGCTAGTCTTTGTTAACCTTCAATTTTCTTTCAATTTATGGTATAAAACTTTGAATATTTGGCAAGCTCATTGTTTGGCATTTTATGGAAAATGTATTATTATTTATTATTTATATGACTCTTAACAATTTGGCTGATTATTTCAATATACAAATAATTTAGATCAAGATTATTATTATATTATTACTACAAATCTTTTAGTTATAATGAGATTCAATTATTTGATCTTAAAAATTGAAGATAGATGTGTTAAATTTCTATTTATTTACCATATAAATATATACTATATGGCCATGGAATTTTATTATAAAATAGGAAAAAAAAAAACATTAATACATTATTAAGTGTATCTGTCTATTGAATGTAGGTATCTAATGCTTTAAAAAATTTCAGTCAGAAAAGTAAAATAAAAGTCAGATTGAATAAAATATGCCAACTACCAAGTTTATGTGCCAAGAGAATAGAAGATTTAGGGAGAACAATCTTCGTTTAATAGTAATTAAGTTGGTCGTAAGATGAACTTTGATTTAATGTATAGAAATTTGATCATAGAATCGTACGTATAAAA